>DWMZ01000631.1:0-20750 GCA_018249855.1 Eueides tales michaeli | reverse complement strand
ACCGTACCGTATCGCTGTCGTTTCACGCTTGTGCACGCTCTGTGCCACGATGGCATATGGATGAATTTAAAGAATACATATTAGTGAAGACACAATGTTTGGTTGAAAGCGCATTTTTCATGGGTTCTATTCCCGCTATAAAATAAATCATATTTATTTAGTCACCATAGTAAAAATACAAACATCGGTAAAGAAATTGTTCACCATTGTCATTGCGTCATAAAATGCTTTATTTTTCAGCACTACACGTTGAACATAAAGGGTACCTAGGAAATCATACTTAAGACACTCCGTTCTCAATAAGGCACTTCCTTTCCCACTCTCCGCTGAAGTATCGCGTGTTGATTGGTGAAAATCACCGCCGCGTCTTACCTTGCTACTAGAGAATAAAACGACATAGAAAATATTTAATGTCCTCTAATGGAGATCGCACCCACAACTGTCGCATACAATTACACGGCTATGTCTCTGGGCCTTCGGCCAACGACATATAAATATGAAACACTGTTTACAATCTGCTTGAATAAGCATACAAAACGTAGATACGTTCGTAGTACACAACGCTGTGATATTATCAATAACGCTGCAAGTCAATTCACAGGTATGACATGTTAGGTTGAACATTTACATATTACGAGCCAACGTGTACAGAACGGTTACGGTAGCTTGTATGTAAATATATATTGTTGTTGGTTTTCATAATGTTGTTTTGGAAAATAAATGATCAATCAATGCATTTGGAAAATAAATGACAATAACTGTTACAGTTTTAAGTTCATAATCCCGATGATCAAATATGTATGGAGTTCAATTACACTAGGATTTGTTAAGTGTCTAATGTATATATAGATAATAAAAGATATAATGAATACAAAAATCTTTGTTTTAATAAAGTCTCACACTTAACAGAGGTAAAAGAAAGAGAAGCGGCTAATTATTTCATTTTCTGTTATTTTTTACGTATGTAAAAGATCTGTTTAGATTTTATCCCCCAACAAAAAAAGAAGTGTGTTATGAGTTTAAACTTTCTGCTTATCTTCGTGTTTGTCTGTATATCTTAATGTGTGTTTGTATATGACACCGTAGCTCCTCAATAAATGTATGGATTTTATTGAAACTTAATACTCATATACTAAAATGGAAAAGGAAAACCATTCTAAATTGAAAATTACACCATTTCACATTGACAACTTGAAGCAATCAGATAAAATTACTTTGAAAATCCCAGTACAAAAGTCGTCTAACATTCAGTTGAGGAATTCTGAAAAGGAAATAATGGGATAACGAGATCTAATTCGGAAGGTCCAAAACCGATATGGGGATGTTTACGTCGAATTTCGCCATTGATACTTTATTACTTTATTTATTGTCATGTCTTATAGGATATTGATTAATTATTTTGTTATATTTTACTTGTTACTTATAAATACATTGAGACCATTGTGGTGCAATGATAGCATCTGGTAAAGCCGGTGCTTGTAGGTTGGATCTCAATTGAGGAAACGTTTATCAAAAGAGACTATCGTGGCACATAGGTACGAGCCTGCGACTACATACACGAAGACAAGGGAATACAAAATTTATATTGTTAGTCCTTCGGTCTAGTAACATGGCAAAACGCGGCGGTAAGTGTAAGCAATGCCCTCAAATTCAGCGGAAAGTAGGAAACTGGAGTATTTCAATTAGACGTTCCCAGATACCATTTGCCTACGGTATTCAGCATGAAGCTTAAACACGCTGTTTAAAATATTTTAATTTATTGATAAGACTAGATAAAACATTGCTACAAAGAAGGTCTTATTTAATTCTCCCGATTGGGAATCAAACACACAAACACCGCCCTACGTTACCGACGCACGCCTGCGCCACTAGCCTCTAGAATATTTTTTTAAAAAATATTATTTCCATGTTATTTCTATAATACATGTGTGTTCACATACAAAATTCTCATACGACTGAGCATTTATCAAATAACAGAGCACAACTGCATTTCGATCAAAACACATTTGGTGCTATGTAATATTCGCCGCCGCAATAATACAACCAAAGCCGAAATCTTAATAAAATTGTGTATTTCCGCCGTTTGAATGTGACACCTACTCGTGTAGTTGACATCCGTCGACGTAAATTATTTCGAACTAAGCCAAATTTGTACAAAATGAGATATTGCGTGTTAAGTGACTGAACTCAACGCATCCTTTAGCCTTGTACCTGAGCCAGGAAAAGAAAACATTAAATATTTCACTTCACCTAGTATTCCGCACACAATAGAGAGCCTACTTTAGAGAACATAAGAACCTAGTGTTAAGACAATCCGTTCTTTTAAAATCGCTTCCGTTCTTTTTGCTGAATTTTGGAACTACGTCGTATTGAGAGGAAACTCAACGCAGCGTTGAGCCTCGTTACACAAGCGAGGAAATGACAATATTATATAATTCATTTTATCGATTGGAACTCGAACCCACAACCTGTCGCACGTTTGTGTCTCCGCATCACGACTCTCAACTGTATTGATTCTATTTGAAAAGCTAATTTATTCTAAAGTCATTTAACAATTCTAATCTGATGCTGAGAAATATTATACTATTTAACTTTTGCAATCAAATGGTTCTTGAGAATTTTCTTCATATTTTAATGCAAGAAATTTAGATTAGTACCTTTAGGGATCTATTGATTATTTATTAATTTATTGTAAAAAAATATGTACATAAGTCAAATTGTTTTTTTAGCTTCAACTTATTTACTCTACACATAATAGGGTAGGGATAGAACTTGAGTCTAAGAGAATCCTAGTGTTAAGTCACTCCGTCCCACCTCCGACCGCGTTGCGTGCTGAGTGGCCTCCTAATCCAATGCTAATTAGGGGCACAACCCCTAATTAGCATCGGATTATAAGACGGGTCTACCCGTGACCACGGACTACTGTAAAGTGTTCGAAACGTCGGGTTTCCAAAAATGTTTAAAATTCAATATACGCGATTAATCCGTTTAAAAGTGTTTCATTTAAAATAGTTAAGAATGTTTTTGTCAGGGTTTGTACAAATATAAAATTTGCTTGTTAACTATCTTGTTTATATAGATACATAATTATAATTGTATGTTTGTATGTGGCCTCATTTCTAACTCACACAATACGGTCAAGGAGCTCGTTACACGACGCTTAAAATATAATAGTTGGTGCCACGGCCAGAACTAATGGTAATAGCTTTTGAAAATATTTAAAAATTGTTTTTAAAATGGAAAAATTTAAATGCGCAGTTATGGGGTCAATAAGTATTAAAAAGATCTTCTAGCTCTTATGAGGGCTGCTATATTGAATTTTGAATTTATTTAATCATTGTTTGACAAGTTTTTATATGTTTTCTTTTCATTTTTTTCCGTACACTACAAAAGAGGAAAGTTCGTTCTTTCGGTCCGAATACGAGATATATTGAGGCGGAAGTTAACACCGTACTTTGTCTTGCTACATCGTGCCAGTTAAAACGACTGTTTCAAACGAGTTACTATGAAATATTAACGCTGTCTCACTTTGCCACTTTATCTAAATATAGAAGTGTGAAGTATTGAAAGAACTATCACTTTGTTTTTTTTTTACCATTTTCTTATGGGGATTTGAACCCGCACCATTTGAGAACGTTGGGATTAATGGTTAAAGTGTTTGGACGGTTTCCAAGAAGCGCCGGTTCACATACCGGTACATTTTATTATTTATACGTTTCCTAGATAAGCATAATGTATATACTAACTCTTACCTGTAGCTTCGTTCTCACGACCAAACGGTACTACGACCGATACTGTGATAATACCGAAAACAGAAACCCTGTAAACACTTTATAATATTGTTTTATTAAGATCTAAAAAACGCTATGAAATATTTTATATGCATCATGCTGCATTCCGTATATCTAATGTAGAGAAGATAAAAAATATATAGTTCTAAAACACTCTGTTTTCTACTTGATGCACCGTTTTCGAGACAAGAGACTGAGTAACGGGACTCAACGCCACGCTTTGTCCCTTTTTTATACCAAAGCCTTTCTGTAACTACGCCACGAACACGTAATGGAAAAAATAATATGAATATAAAATAAAATATAAACATTTTCAAACGTCATAACATATTTTAAAGCTTTTATTCGAATTTTGATGTGGAAAATCAAATATCCTTTCAATTTCGCTGGCAAGTCGATGCTGGCGCGTCTGATCCCATCACTAGATGTGATAAATGTTAGCTCACCTATGAACTATGCGGTAAATCGTATTTTATTCTTCTGTACGTTGGCTTACTTTCTGCTACAAATTATTTTTTTTTTATTAAATAGATTTTTTTAAATATAAAATTATTGTTTTTATAAAAAATATGAGGGAAGAGACCATCTTGGCGCTTTGGGGTAGAAGATGTCTGTAAATGGTGGTTGTAGGATCGACTTACATTCGAACGAATGAATTTCATCTGTAAACCAATATTTGAATACCAGAGAAACAGTAGAAAAGATATGTTGACACGAAAAAAAAGAGGGAGGCTCTAATTTCCGCAAGTCAACAAAATGTTAAATACTGATAATAAATTGTATTTTCATTAAAATCGTTCTTTATTAGTGCTATTTTCAATTCTGGTTCAGCTTTTTTTTAGATCTCTCTTTGTATACTGTCATATGTGAAGCTAAAACCCGACCAATGGTAAATTGAACGGCAGGAAGTTCTATAAAAACCATAAAAGTCATGTGTAATGTAAAGGAACCCCATTGAATATTTATTTTATTCTTTTTTTGCATATTTTGTCTAATATAATCTGTATATTTATCTGTATATTATTTATTCAATGTCTTACCACGATCTATCATAATTCATGAGATACAACCTGGAAAGACGAACAGACAGACTGGGAATAGACATACAGGGATTTTTTTTGTAATAGGGTCCCGTTTTACTCCTACTACGTTAAATACACAAACTTTCTGATATATCAAACTTTATGACAAGATATTTTGAATCATCTGGCATATCTGACCTTGTATTCTTGCCAAAACAAAGAGGAAATTGCAGTACATAAACAAAAACAAACAATCGAGAAACACTCGGAACTTAGTTACTTGTTCAATTCAGAATTTTCTATAAAGATATTTTAATAAAGCTGTGAAAACAATTTACAAAAGTACAACTAAACAGCACCAATTTAATTTATACAAAAAGAAAACTTTTGATAAACACGAGTATTTTGAACTCGTGAGAAGCTTTAGAATTATGTAAATAATATAATTGCGTTAAAAAATACAAGACATATCGTGGCTGTGCTGTGTGAAGCATGTGACTGTAAGCACGACAAATTGTTGGTTAGAGGAAAGTGACATATTAATATATTTTATTTCCTCGAGTGGGAATCGAACCCGCAAACGTTTTGTCCTCGGCCTCGTTAATTACAATATTTGTATCATTGCCTAATCATACTTTTGTTTGTTTATACAAACCAAAGTAAACCGCAAGCAAGGCGTGTCTTGATTAAAGCCAATAGAAACTTTCCTTCTAAAGCTATTTTGATGCCGGCTGATCCTTTACCAAATAAAATTAATATATATTTACATAATATATGTAATGTTTGGTAAACTTTATTTCATAATTATTATATTTCGATTTATACGCTCAGGTACAACCCCCGACCTTATATTTTGTTTATATATTGTTGGCTTAATTTATTTATGAGATTTCATTGTTTCCTATATATAGTAGGGTAGGCAGAGGGAACATAGTTTTTAACTTCTATGTTCCCTAGTTTTCAGACGTTGTATGTTGAGTGGCGAAATGTAACGTGTTCTTTGAAATTTTAACAAAGTATATTTTTAAGACAAGAAAATGTAAAAAATTATACTTAAACTTATATATACTGAAATATCACTATCTCATTCTATTTAGCAACTTCTGAAGAAATAAAATGGGAACCTAAAAAAAAATTTAGGTTCCCATTTTATTTCTTCAGATTCTTCTTTATTTCTTCGAATATGAATTACCCTCGTTTTATATAAAAATGAATGTAAACGACGGAACTATTTAGTCTAAAGATTAACATCGACTATACTTATTTTAGTTATTAAAGTCATATATTGTGGCTCTGACGCCCAGAGTTTGTTTCGTTTTGATAGAGTTTTAGAGTTAAATAATAGTGAAATTAAAGGTTTATTAGTAGTGTAGTATTAAAAGTGCATAATAAATATGTGAGGACGTCTAAGAGAATGTAGTAAAGATGGGAAATTGTAAGTTTTTTATACTTCACGCTGTATTCCGCACGTAGCAGTGTAGACAGAAGGAATCTGGTAACAGAATGTTAAGGCACTCCATCCTCCTTAAGATACTTCGACTCCTGAAAGTATCGTGAATTGATAGTCAGAATTCAACGTGGCGTTTTACCTAGTTAACAAAGTGAAGACGTAAAAATGTTAAATATTCCATTACCTCGAACGATCACATACCACTTGCTTCGTTCACAGCCGCACGCTTGTGCAGTACAACGAGTCTGAATTGGTTTTTTTTGCCACAATTTTCCAAATTTTATATTTTAATCTTAAATAATAAAGCTATAAGCGTTTAAAGTTTTGTATAACCGAAATAACTTCATAAATGGTTTCAATTTCAAAATTCCGTTTCGCTACACATTTTGAATCTACACATGAAATATATCTGGTAGCTGGTGCATCGCTAGAAACATATAATTGTATCAGTCCACTCTACGGCAAAAGGCCAAGGGGTCCAAGTCAATTTGCTTCACTGACCGAGATATTCAGTTGGTTTTAAATATAGTACATAAATGTTTCTACGTAACTGTTGGGTTATTTATTTTAGTCCGGACGTTTTTGAATTCACTTTACGCTGCAGAGGGAACATGGGAATTTCATGTGAAGATATTCGGTACTTTTCGATATTGTCTTTTGTTTGGCGTAACTTAACGCCACGTTCAACCATATACAAGAGCGAAGAAATTAAAATAGCAAATATTTAGTTTTCTGCCTCTCTATTGTCACATGCTTCTGCCCCTGCGCCGCAACTGGTCTCATTCATCAAAAAAACTACAGTGTTTTCATAGTTTTAAGGATATATAATAATAGACTAATCATCAAAATATTCCAAGTAATAAATCTAACAATGAAATACATAATTAGGTACAATGTTAACCGAATGTTCCTATAAATTATAGGTCCCTTTACAGAAAAGTATTTACCCTTGAGGCTTTCTGCGACATGGACCTTGATTAGTGTTAATACTGCTTGAGTTTCTGTTTTGGCATTTTTAATTTTCTTTAAAAGAATTTAAAAAAAGAACAAAAACAAAGGCAAAACAGAAACTCAAGCAGAAGCCAAAGCCATTGGGAAAAAAACTTTTACTATCTTTATTGAGGCTTATCGTGGCAGGGGCACAAGCGTGTGACTTTAAATGCGACAGGTTGTGGATTCGTTCCCTACTCAAGGAAATGAAAAAAATAATATTTTCTACTTAAATATTTAATACTATCATTTGGCTTTCATAACAAGACAAAGCGCGGCGTTGAGTTTTATCTTAACACAAGGTCCCAAGTTCTCTCTGTCCACCATGCGATGTATGGGATACAGCGTGCATCTGAGTATTATCTTCAACACAGCCCGTTTTGGCATAGGCACAAGCTAGAGAGTGTGAACGTGACGGTTATAGATTCAATTCTAGTTAATAATAATAATAATTAAGCTATTTTTTATTATATACATTTCAGTAACACATTAATAAACAAATAACTTTAGTAAGTAATAGAAAATTATATAAATTCTTGTATCAAGTAATTGAGTAAGCTATTCTGCCTTATTATTATCACTTCCTCGTTCTGATACAGAGAATGAGGGTGGCGTTGAGTTACGCCGCTTAATACTCAACGCTACAAGAATTCAGCGAAATATAAAGAACGAAGAAGAACATTTTAGTGGTAATGAAGATTTTATGAGTGAGAGTTAAAAAAATACTTCTCACTATATATTTTTAATAATTTTACTTCCTCGCTTAGGTACGATGCAAGGCGCGGTATTGTGTTTCGCCTCTCGATGTAGACAGAACGGAAACGGAAGTGTCTTAATGGAAATGGAGTGTTTTAATACTGGGTATCCCAATTGTCTCTTTCCCAATTCTCCTGGCATAGGCGGGATACAGCGTTAAGTTAAGAACAAAAATAAATAATTTGGTTAAGTGATAACCGCGACGCCAGTTGGGATTATTAGTGTAATCGATATTTGACAGCTCGATCACATGGGGATTTAAATCATTGTTATTTCCCCGTTCCATTACAACTAAGTGCGACAATTATTTAAATAAGAGCTGTAAATAACAATTTGAACAATTTGAGTTCCCTTAGCAATTTTGAAATATGTTTTGTTCAATAGTTTTCTTTCCTTTGTTTTAACATTGTGAAAATACGTCTTTTTCCGAGAGTTTTGAATCGTCATCCATCAAGGATATCTTAATAAAATGAAAAGGTTATCCTAAAATAAATCATATTTATTATTTAGCGCCACACTGTATTCAGCACATAGCAGGGAGGCCGAGGGAACCTGGAACCCTGGCGTTAAGTCACCTCTGCTCCCAACTTTGTTTCTACATAATTGAGGTGTTGGGTGTTGAGTTGCCTCGATACCAGAGCGAGAAGAATAAAAATATTAAATGTTTCATCTCGAATGGCCATCGAACCCTGAACCTGTCGCGTTTAAAATTGCATACATATGGCCCTGCGCCGCGACTGGCCTCAAAAATATACACTATATAATATTTATAAATTAAACATAGCATTGATTTATTAAAGTCAAACAAATTTAATTCCACACGCCAATTTGCGTTCATAAAAATAAATATAAAGTGTATTATATGATTCTTCTCTAGGGTATACAAATTTAGGGCTAAAATACTACATTTGCTTAGGCATCTGTACTAATAATGTAAAGTAAAAGGGGTAGCGTGCATATCTTTGGAAATATTTATTTGGGTTGAAAAAAAACCCGGTCAAGTGCGAGTCGAACTCGTCCACGAAGGGTTCCGTACCAATTTTAGAATTGTATGTCTGGAAAACACAATTGATAAAACCTGACAAAATTAAATTTGATGGCATATATGGCACTAATTTTGTATAAAATTAAATATATATATATATATATATATATATATATATATATATATATATATATATATATATATAAATACCTTAAATATGTTGTACATTTAGTATAGATCAGTATAGCCCTATAGAGCATATAATTTAAATAAATATTTTCGAAAATATTAATAATTTGAAAATGCAGGGACATAGCGGTTACGGTGGTACCGGCCGGGGGGGTTATATTATTAAGAATTTTCGATTTAATTTGAATACTCAAACTTATTATAGGTTTTCCAGTAATCTATATGTAAAGAACTATTTTCCACATTTTTTTCAAAATTTTAAGTTCAGTAGTTTTGGAGATGGGGGGGTGGGATGGTCAATTTTCGTCGTTTTTTTTAAACAACTTCAAATTTGTTTATGCAAAAATTATAAAAAAATATATATCTGAGATGCTGACAACAACCTCGTTCATTTGATATGTCACACGACACACGAACTTTTTTTTTTAATTTTCTGATTTACCCCCTCAAAGTGGCCCCATTGTTTAAAATTTATTATTTTACTTAACGTGTTCATCTTTGGATCACCAATTTACATATATTCATCAAATTTCAATTCAATCGGTCGAGTAGTTTCAGAGCAAATTGGAGCAGACAGACAGACGCACGAGTGATCATATAATAGTTTTTCCTTTCTCCTTCCTTTTTCCTTTTGAGGTACGGAACCCTAAAAATTATCAACTTCACGCTGTATACCGCACAACGTAGGGTAAACGGAGAGAACTTGGTAACGTAGTGTTAAGACACTCCATTCCGTCTCCCACTTTCACTGAATTTGCGGTATTGAGTGGTAACTGACGGAACTTGGCGCCACGCTTTGCCTTGTTACCAGAGCGAAGTAATGTTAGCATTAAATAATTAATTTGAAAATATTAAATATATCATTTCCTCCAGTGGGGACCGGACCTATAACCTGTCACGTTTAAAGTCGCACGCTTCTGCACCTACACCACTAAAGACCGAAAAAAATATTTTTGTTTTAAATAACCCATTTATCTATGATGGATATAGGCTTGTTAGCCCAATTAAAATATGAAAAACATAGTACGCTATTATTAATGGAGATTTTAACTTCTTGTCGACACAAAAATGTGTATTTCTATAGTCCTATACAAATAACATTATCTTAGCTCTATACTGATTTTTTCTTTTTATGGAAAAGTAATAAAATAATTTTCTGACAATTTTAAGAATTATAGCCTAAGATCCCAGGGCTGCCAGACTTACTTCATTATACTAAATTTTATATTTTGGGGATTATAAGGAAACATCTACATATATTCCAAATATAAAAATAAACATTCCCATCAAATACGTTTCGGAACACATAGCGTGTTAATCGCTGCCACAATAGTCTATTGTATACAGAAGTTGTATAGTTTCAATATCCTGTCATGATTGCAGTTTTTAGCGTAAATTGTACATTTTTGTATATTTTTTTGGTTTAACATTTTTAGAAAATAAAACAAAAAGTGTATCTATTTTTATTTTGTAGCTTCAGGCACTATCGGCAAGGTAGGCAGAGGGAACTTGAGGACCTTAGTGTTAAGACACTCCGTTCTTATTAAAACATTTGCTTTCCCAACATTTATATATTGCGTTTTATTTTTTTTTCAGTAACATGCTGTACATGGCAGTGTAAGCAGAGGGAACGTGGGAACCCATTAAGGAACTCTGTTCCGTTTCCAAGTTTCAGCCGGATTAAAAGCATCGTTTGTTGATTGGCGGACTTTGCCTTACTACGAGTACCAGAGCATAGAAATAAAAGTATGAAAAATTTCATTTAAAAATATTATATATTCATTTCTTTGAGTGGAAATTGAATCCACTACCTACCCGTTTACATCCGCACCTTTTTCAGCGAATCACGAAATTAAATTATTATACTAAATGGGTGAAATGGCTGTTTACTAGACATAAAAGACGACTTCTTGTGTTTGTAAGTGCGCTGTGCACATGCACTATGTGAAATCTTAGAAGCCCAATCAGATACATTTCTCAGTGTCAAATTAAGTACAAGTTTGGGTTATGATTTTATTTCTGATGACAATGAATTAACATATAATCACAGTGTTAATAATGTAAAATGGCCGCCGCAATAACATGTCAGATAATATTCTTGTTCAAACCAGCAAATACAAGGTCTTAACTCGTATAATGTATTATACATTGTTAAAAACCTATAGAAAACTTCTTATTGAAAAGTGTTTTTTACTTATTTTGTACTAAAATTTAAAAATTGTCACTTATCGTGCCTCAAATTCGGTTGAAAGTTCCTACTTTCAACCGAATTTGAGGCACGATAAGACTCTCCTGAATTGAAACTCTCCTGAGTCTCAACACTAGGTTTCGAAGTCCCCCCTGCCTTCCATTGTCTAAAAAATAATTCCTGCTCATTTCCAATTACAAAATTAATATTCATGAATTCTAAAGACAGATGCTGATTCTAAACCAGAATTGGCTTCCCTTCAATAAGCTCAATCGATTATAGAATCACGGATAATGGATGGTAATGTAAACAGTGGGGCAAAATTGTGCGGATAATTACTGTGATTTATGCTTTAGAAAATGTTGAATTTAGAAAAAGAAAATGTTTTGTATAGGTATAATTTTATAAGGGAATTGAATGAGGTCAATTAGGTAAGGCAAATCGTGAAGCAGGGGTAGAGCATTGTGGGTTCGATTTTCTTTCGAGGAAATTAAATATTTTATATTTTCGTTTCTTTCGTTGGCAAAAAGTGGTAAAAAAATGTCTAAATGAGACTGGAGTGTCTTATATTCGAATCTCTAATAAACGAAAATAAAAGTTAGTACAGGAAGTGGATTCTCATCCACTTCTGAGATCTCGGTTGACCTTCAAGAACAATGTATAAACTATACTAAAGGAGATTGATGACAGTGAACGACTCGATAGAAGAACGCGGAAACCATAGCATTTGGGGAAAAGGGCGGAGGTCCTTTCGTTACTTCACGAGGAGATTAAGCGTGAAAATAAAAAAAGATAAAAACAAAAAAAAATAAATTGAGAAGGCGCACAAAAAATTGACGAACTTTCATCTATTTATTAAAAGGCCATTATTGCTTTTGGTTGGCGAAACTCAGTTTGAATTTGATAGTTTTCCCGAATGAGCGTCGAACCCACAACCGTAAAATCGTAACGGCATCTTAATAACATTTTAAAAATGTTAAAATATCCCATCGCATATCCCAATATATTTTCATTAAAGAAACGAAAAACAATTAATCCTCCATATTAAATCACATTTCGTAAGTAAATTTTAAAATCTGTTGTACTTAACAACAACACAGTATGCAATTCCATTTAGCGGTCAGCTGCTCATTTTCTGTTATTATCCACACATTCACTTAAATAAGGCTTTTAAAATAACCGAAACGTTTCATATTACACTCCCGTATTGTTCTATAGTAGATTAAATTAACGCTAGATTTGGACGAATCAGCTGATAACACTCTAATAGGCAAATTAAACATATATAAGTTAAAATTTGTAACAAATGTAGCGCAGTATCTTTTATTCTTTTAACTTTAACGATATTGTGAATTCACATTCATTTTTGAAGTTATACTTGTTTAGGCGCGTTATGGAATAATGATGAGAGTCAAATTTTAAGATTTGTCATACAAAAGTTAACAGTATGAAGTTACAGCGGTCGCCTCTGTTCAATGTCTTTTTATAAGTATGATTTATATATGTACTTATTAAATATATTGAGTTGTGATTTAAATTCATTATTTTAATTAATATATTTACTATCTGTAAATATTAGTGATAAAAATGTGCTTATAGACATTTTCAAATACTCCAATAAAATTGAAATTATCAATCCGTATGTTTTATTTATTGATATAAATTTAAATATTATTATTTAGCATAATTAATATCAAATATTATTAAATAATTAATGTTGAACATTTGTTTTTGGTTATTCGATATTTAAAAAGTAAATAAATAATTTTAATAATAAATTCAACTTGATTTGATTAAATTTAAATTTATTACTAAATTTATCTTTCCTAAGTGTGAAATAACACTTTAAAAATAGTAAAAATATTTAAATTTATTGTTATTTATTATTTGCATACAATTAAATACTATTTTTTAATAACGAGTATAACTTCTCACGCGCGTACATAAGTATACTCATTTCATTTTTTTCTTTTAACTTTTATTATTGTAAGTTCTAATTTCGTAATAAATATCATAAAAGTCCACGGCTAGTACCCTATAGATTTTAATAACATGTGGATTAAAAAAGAAATGAAGAAAAAATTTAGCAAAATAGCTCAAATCTTTTAATTGCGTTGACTTAGAAGCTTATTATTTTTTGTGCTCTAAGGGACCTAAGGGTATATGTATATAGATATTTAGTTTTTATTAGAGCTTAATAAATCTACTGACAGACACTCGTACAAAGAAGTAATTCTATTATTGTTTCTTTTTTCTTATGAGGTACAAAATTAAAAAACAATCAAGTAACACAATACTTCTACATGCAAAGAGAAAAGTTAAAATAATACAAACAATAAGTACTTTTTTTGTGAATAAATCATTGTTTACTGTAATATAGAATCGAAAACGAATAAACCCTTGTCAATCACATGTTTGATCTTTGTACCAACATAATTTTAGAAAAATAAAAAGTTGGGGCGCAAAGAAAAATCTTCACAGAAAAACATGGAATACATATTTCTTACTGATATTTTTTCAGCTTCATGATGTTTCTCGCCTGTGGCAAGGTAGGCTGAAGGCACTTAGTGTTAAAAAACTCCGTTCCCTACTTTACGCTCATTTCTGAGATATAGCGTTGTGATGTTTTTGTGATTGTTCAACATCGTGATGTGATGTTCCTAGAGATAAGAAGTTAAAATAATTTATCCTATATATTACATCGATTAGAGTCAAGATCCAATGAAATAAATTATGATTTAGCTGCACACATATGTACCTACATACAAATGTGCGCACCTGTGTACCTAGTGTTAAAACACTCCGTTCCCAATATTACACTTCCGTTTCCCACTTTCCACTGGACTCAACGCTACGCTTTTCCCCATTACTAGAGAAAGGAAATTATAATATTAAATATTTTATTTCTTCTAGTGGGAATCGAACCCACAACCTGTCACATTTGCAATGGCTCGTTTGTGTCCTGTCCTCAAGTAAAATAATATGAAACGAATTTATACAACTACTCATATAAAGCTCTAATTGCTGTCCGTTTACTACTGATAGCTCCTTTGGGAAGCATTAAAGACACATGTCAATCTGCATACGTAATTTCAGCGCATTTCAATCATTATATCAGTTTATATATGGTATTATTATGCAAGTTGAAATTCATATACAATTTTTTCAGCTTCGCGCTGTATCCTGCACGTGGCTGGGTAGGCAGAGGGAACTCGGGAACCTAGAGTTAAGATACTCTGTTTCGTCCACACTGTCCACTTATTTCTTGAGGCATAGCGTGGCAATACTCAACGCCGCCCCTTGTTGCCAGTGTGAAGAAATGAAAATATTAATAAATATTTCATTATATCGAGTGGGGATCGAACCCACAACCTGTCGCGTTAATAATCACACACTTGTGACTCTAAGCTACGACCGGTCTCATAAGAAATTGCATTTTTTTTATTTTAATTTGGATATTGATTGAAATAAGCAATTTTATCTTTATATCTAGTTGGTAATTTAGCAATTAATAAGAAAGAATTAACTAAAAGTTACCTATGATTCGTGTGATTTTCATCAGTCAAATGTGAATATACTAACATATAGTAAAGATAAATTTTTAATTTCCTTAAATTGTAATTTTTGGGACATTTTGATATTATATACTAAACAAGCTGTCTCGAAAATGAAGGAACGAAGTGTCTTAACATAAGGTACCCTCTACCTATACTGCTACTTTCTGATTACATTGTTAAGCTGAAAAACCAAAAATAATAAGAAGAATTGTGTTATAAATCTTGTGAGTATTGCAGCTTAGAAGTATTGCTACACAGTAAATTGAGTTTGCGAGCGTGAAATTGAGCGCGTTCCTTTCTAAGTCTTATGAATCGTATTTGAACGATTGTTGAATTGTACGATAAGTAAAAGAAAAGATTAGATATTTATTACAAAAATATCTATTTTTTTGTTCTAGGTGAAAAACCTTGAGGTCAGTCACCCTCAAAATTGTGTATGGGCGGAACTTAAGGCCACTTTATGAGAATGCAGTAATATTATTTTTCGTCCTACACTATTAAATATATGTAAATGATAAATAACTATAGATACATATCAATATATGTACGTAATAAAAAATGAAACAAAACCCAATCGAACAGATTTTAGCTGAAATATTAACTGACTTATGACAAAATAATATATGGTACCGTCACAGATAATGAACCTGAAAAGACTGTAATTTTACTAGGTCTTTTTTAAAATGTATTATATTATTATGTACAGTCATCTCTTTGGTACTTAGTTACGCCATCTGTTTATACTTTGCAAGATCATATGTCCAAGAAGCAGGTAGCTTCGATTTTCTAAATCAATCATATTTTCTACGAGCTTACTACCCTACTATTAGTACTCGCCTACCACAGTCGCAAGAAGACACCGATAACCGCATCCGCGCCGCGACTTTTTGCAAACACTGTTTTACAAGTAAGAACTATATCAAGAAACTATTTAATTGTGATATTTCAAAGAACATTTATATTAAATTCATCGTGCCCGTGTACACGTGGTGATACCAGTTAGTGAAGGCGACGCCATCTTCCACGGCACCAAAGATCAAGAAGCCTTTGGACTGGTGAACAACGTCAAGAAGCCATCAACAGGTAGGCGAGTCAAACTATTCTAAAGCTCGTATCTTTTTCAAATTCATATTTAACCCAGTAGTCCTCGCAGTCTACTAATATTAAAAATTGCAGTATCAGTACTGATCAAGTTCCTCTCGTGAGTCTTCCATACAACGTGACATTGGCGAAGTGAACTGTGTTTAACTGGCACGTTCGAAACGCCATAAAATAAAAAAAATGAAATAATGAATAAACCTGAAAGTTTATGTGCAGAAAGTTAAATAAATAAAGTACTTAGATTATATGTTGCATAAAAATGCTGTTATTTCAAATATACAGTATGCTTTTCGCCTTGTTAAGGAAACCTGATGAACTTATTTCTTGATAAGGTAACCTTTAATTTCAATACACTCTATTCCCAGTACGACATTTCCGTTTCCTGCTTGCTGACGGAATTTCTAGGTTGAGGAAACTTAAGAAAAATGAAAAAAATATAAAAATATTTAATTTCCTTAAATGGGAATCGAACCAACAATCGTTCATCAACATTTACAGTCACACGCCAGTGCCCTTGAGCCACTACTGACACAAAAATATTACAATTTACAAGAAAAAAATGAATATATCAACTAAAATTACACATTCACCACTAAAATTTTATAAGCAACCGTACTAAGTCTAATCGCGTTTGTAATGTATTATGCACATTCTCCACGACCGCACCGCTCCATGACTTCCTCACAACATTCATTTACGTACTGGAAGTACCCGCGACCCTCGTAATTACTCCAAATAGTATAATCTCTATATACTAAATGATTATTTGATCGTGATTTAACTAACAGTGGGTATTATTGTATATTAGTGTTAATGTGTATTATGAACAGATTTTATTGAAATTTTCCTAATATATCATTATTGAGGTCTTTTATGTCGCGAGTAACAAGTCAGTGTGTGGCGTTGAGTTCCACCACTCATCATGCAATTTTCTAAAATTAAGTTTTTTTTAATTGAGATTTTTTTTTCCAAAATTATATGAGCGGAAAATGGAGAACAGTGAAGATTATCTCTGAATGCTCTTTTTATATAATAACTAATTTAACCAAATTAAGGATTTCAAATAATTTTAATAGAAATATTAAAGAATTGTCTACTATATAAAAGAAGTACAATTTCTCACCATATGCAATAATGAAATACATTCTGCATAAATCATGAATCATATATTGAAAATTCCACGAAATAAAATTTAAATAACCTCTCTATATTTTATATAAGATAAATAAATCATAATAAATATAAAGAGTATTTTTTTTATTTAATTATAGAACCACAACAATAAAAACATTATAACAACCTAACGAAATTATTCTTTTAATGTTATGTTTTTTATTAGTATTACAATAAAAAAATTATGTTGTATTAGTTTGAAGTTGTAAGTTTGAATTCGTACGAGCAGCTACCGGCGTTATTTAAACATGAAACATGATAACTGTGCTGCAATGGTAAAATAGTCAAGTAACACCAACGTAACAAACTTTTCTTAGTCCCTAAGTAGCGGAAGTAAGTCTTATCTAAAGGAAGATAGATGTAAGAGAACTTATGAGCTAGATTTTAAAGTTCTAAAGCACTTAATGTAATATAGAAATCGTTTTCAATTTATTAGTATGGTCTACAGAAGCTACTGTTAAGGCATGTCATGATGCAGGGTGAGAAGCGTGCGACTGTAAGCACGGTAGGTTGATACCTACTCGAGAATTATGTATTTAATATTTTCATTTCTTTTCTGTGGAACGCAAAGCGTGGCGTTGAGCTACTCATCAAGCAATGCTTGAAATTCGGAAACGGAGTGTCTTAACACTAGGTTTCCAAATTCTAACCTAGCCAGCCATATGCAAAAAGGACTACATTGTTAAGGCATTTCCTATAACACTTACGAATGAGAATCGAATAAGCAAATATTGTGTATATTTTAGATAGAGGATATCTCAAGGAGCTAAAACAATTCGTTATACACTGACTTTGAGATACTTAGGGTCAATTCAAATATTTTATTTTAAAAAAGAATTTTCATTTTTTAAACGTCAAACAATTTACCACTAATTTACTAAATTACTACCTCAGACAAGAGAAGCACCGGCGCAAGAGACTCAGCGACAATTCTATTTTTCTTCTTTTCCTTTTTTCAAGGAACATATAACTGTTATGCTTTAAGTCCAGATTTGTTTTCTCAAAGTTATAATACAAATAAAAAGTTCCAACATTACTCACAGAACGCAAACTCAGTACATTGTATATTAATAAAATAAAAAGGTTTCAGGAGCGCCTTTTATCACATAAACTTTAGATACACTCCGTTCTGCTCGACCCTTGTCGCTCTACTAATATACACTACACAAAGATTTTTACTACGGTATGGCTTTGTAAAACGTCAAATAGGTTTAAATATTGTGATATTATTGTGTATTTTTTTTTTAATTAAACACATATTACACAGGATAGGTGGAACACTTGAGAGTGTAGTGTTAAGACACTTCGTCCTCATTAAGATACTTCTAGTATAGCGTTGAGCTCCGCCATTCAAGACTCAATGCTTTATGAATTCAACGGAAAGTATCCCAATGGAAACGGAGTGAATATCCTTAATACTAAGTTCCGGTTCTCATACAGCGTAAAGCTAAAATAAAAAAGGACAAAATACCATAATATTATTGTTTTCCAATGCACCCAACCTACTACGTGCGGAGAATTGCCAAGTTTCATGATGATACTTTTATGAGAAAAGGGCCAAACTCACTTTTTTAGATTTTATAACATAGTTACAGAATTATATTGTTACAAGTCAACCAAATAGAAAAACCAGTAAAGAAATAAATAAATTAGAATCATATTGTTAGAAATTTACTCTAATATCGAAGGAAGTACTGGCTTTACAGATTCTCAAAATGGAGGGTATTTCTTAAGGCCCTGGGAGCGAGGGGATGATTTAATTAATTCGTCTCGATATCGCAGTCCGTCCTTTGTTTTTGATTGCCCTTGAACGACATTTAATTCTGAAACGGCGTTTGATAATTTGTATTTATGTTGGAAAGTAATTTGACACATTTTGCCTTCGCTATGGTAAGTGATGCTTGTGATTTGATATTTGTTTTTTATCTTGCTTATAGTAGGTTAGGCAGGATATAACAGTTCTTAATTTCCAGTCAACTTTCGAGATATTTGGTTCCTGGTGAAGGAACTAAACGTCATGCTTTGCCTTGTTAGTGTTAACGTTATCCCTGTCTTAATTAATAAGGCTTAATTTTTAATAAATTTTTTTTTAGTTAGTGGCAGAATAAGCAAAGAGAACTTCGACACCTAGTGTTTAGACACTCCGTTCCACTTCCTTTCTCCACTTTCTATCGAATTTGTGGCATTGCGTGGTGAGTCGCGGAACTCACCGCCGCGTATTAGCTTATTACCAGAGTGAAAAATTGAAAACATTAAATGTTTATATTGAAAATATTATTTTATTGCTTTAAGTGGGAATCGAACCTAAAACCCGCCGGTTGCAGTCACACGGTTGTGCTACTAATATTTGTTATGTTAGATCAGAAATTAAAAGGTCTTGAAAAGTGATAAACGTTACATCATAAACCCATATCACAGATGCAAATTACTGTCGATCTGGTATTCATTTGTATCCCTGATATCCTTAATAGCACATAAAAGAATCGTGATTTGTTCAATTTATTTATATATAAATAATGTTTTTACCTGATTGCCTAGACTTAAGTTAAGGACAACGACGATTTTACATTCTTTCTTTCTCTCTCATTCGACTCGAACCTCCTGTCAGTTACGACGAAGAAGACAGAGAAATATATTTTTACCATTTTGTTTTTTCGTAGAATAAAATATTGTCTGAAATTCAAGCTCTGATTAATGCTTAGGGTGACATGTACGATGTACATCATTCATCATCTTTTATAAATGACTTGAAGTTATAAGAATTAACATAAAATATAAAAACACGTCAATTAAGGTATTTTCATACATTTTTACACTTTAGTGGAAAGAACGAAAATAGTCGTCACGCAGCATCTGCTTATAATCGCGGTGATTGATGATTCAATCCTCTATTAGAAGGGTAGGGAGAAGGAACCTTAGTACCTAATGTTAAGACACTCCGTCCCTATTGGGACTGTATCTTCTGTTCACTACTTTTTACCGATTTATTAAGGCATTAATTGATAAGTATCGGAATTCAACGCTATGCTTTACCTTGTTACCAGAGCGAAGAAATATTCAGTTTTCTTCGAGTGTGAATCACACCGACTACCTGTCGTATTTATACTTATACGTTTTTGTTCCAGTGCTACTATACGTCTCAAATTTCCTTTGCTTATTTTGGAAAATACAAGTCAAACCGAACCTATGGTCCACTATAAGGTAAGCGATCAATCACAATCCCACAATGAATATAATTATATTTAAATTATTTATACTATTTCTGTTTGTAAAAACAAATTAAATCGCTAAAGTTTTATCAATTCCAAAATAAAATTTTCAACACAGATTCTATCTCAAGTTTCACTACAAGCAAGGAAGGAAGTTTACAGGTAATTCTCACTTTACACGTCTAGTTGCAAAGCAAAAAGATATTTAAACATACCAATGGTTCACACATTTCGCTAACTCTTAGCAAACACCGTCTGTATGTAAGTCGTTACGCTCGTGCAGTTTCTACGTGCATCGGTTCTTTGGAACAGGCTATTTGTTTCATACACATCTACAGT
>DWMZ01000630.1:0-20768 GCA_018249855.1 Eueides tales michaeli | reverse complement strand
TATATAAGTTACCTGACATTCCCCAAATACGTCTAGTTTGTTATCAGTATTGCTTGAGAAGGGACATCCGCCGCCGAGCAGCTCGGCCACACGCGTCGCTGAGAACTGCTCGATGTCTGAAACGATAGATAAAAATATAACTAAGGCCATAGTTTTAGTTAAAAAAAAAAATTAGAAAGCAATATTTAGAAAATCGTTTAAAAAATAAAAAAATTGAACGTAGCAGAATTTGATCTCGCGACTACCCTGATTTGGGATTTGGAATTTTTAAAAATTGTTTTTTTGTTCTCTTAATTTAAGAGCTTTGTCGTTACAATGACCATGCCGCTTTGTAATGTTTTGCGTTTTAATATAGCTTAACTAAAATTATTTTTATACTGCACTGAATAAAACATTTTCTTGGTGAATTCAGAGTTTGGTATCGCAAGAATACTGTTGCAGACACCCACATTATTTTAAAAAAGACTACTACCGAATAAGCGACGCCTGAGAGGTTCATTATGGACACATTCCTTCATAACATGATCAACAACATCAAAGTCATCTGTTGTGTTACATGTACAACAATTTGGGTAATCCGTTTTTTCATAAGATAAGCAAATGTATTTAATGGAATATGTCCCGACCTAAGCCTAAAGCATATCACGCAATTTTTCCTATTAACGCAAACAGTATCAATCCACGATTTCAGAGAAGGTTCTGATTAAATAGTTATATATCAAATAATCTTAATTTTAGATTGTTGGTCCAAATTATTTATTATTATTAATTCCTTATTAAATTAACACAATCAGAAAAAACTGGTTTAATTAAGGAACATCCGTTCACGGATGTGGAACGGAGTGTCTTAACACTAGGTTCCCGGATTCCCTCTGTCTACCCTGCCTTGTGCGGGATACAGCGTGAAGCTGTAAAAAAAAAGCTGTAAAAAAAAATTGTCCATCTAAGAGATCTGCCCGGCCAACAACCCAAATATCGAACGTTTTCTTCTACTATTTCTATGTATATTTTAACTGGATGACTGTATTAACAGTCATCCAGTTAAAATTTTAAGCACAAGACTTTTAAAGCACAAGAATTTTGATTTCAGATGTTGAAATTTTCATATTTATATCAAAACTTATTAACAGTGATCTGTAGAACAAGCTCCCTTTCAGCTTCCTTTTAAGTAAAAATAATAACATTATTAACAGTCATTTGAAGATATCTTTCAGACAGGATGTTCCATATATAATTACAAATTGAAGACCCATTCCCGGATTATCAGGTATATTAACTAAAGAATATATATCTAAACTATTGTAAGCTTTATCAAGATCTACAAAGTAGGCTATCATCATAAGTTATAAACTTTAACTAAGTGCTAGAGATCAAAACACTAAGGCAATCCAAAGTAGATCCCATTTTTCTAAATTCTATTGTGCTTGATAACAGAATATTATTCTTTTCTATATACCATTCCAATCTTTTATTAAGTAAGAATGAAAAATGTTACATAAGCAGGACATTTTCACATTGGGCGTAAAGCGTTAGCATTTGATATATTACGATCAAATTTAGGAATTGGTATAACTGATATACATTGCCATTGTTTAGGAACAAAACCATTTGTAAGTAACCTATTGTAAATATTTAGTAAAACTATTAGAGTGTTGAATGATACATTTTTGATCATAGAGTACGATATATTTTAATTTAATACAAGATCTTAATTCATTTATTGTAATTCTTGACTCTAGTTGTTGGACATAAACTTTTTTTACAAATTTGTAGCATTATCGATATGATTTTTTTTCATTTTGTGTTCTTTAATCCACCTCATTTGGTTCTATATATCAAAATAAGAAGTTGATTCCCCTATAGACATACAAAATTTACTCCACGTTTCTATTTGTTCCCTCCTAAGAAGCTTTCTCTGAATTATCCTTTAAAATATCGTAGTTTTAACTCTGAATTATCTTTTAAAATATCGTAGTTTCCGGGAGATGGATTTCTAAAGGCTATGAGATGTATAACTACTGCTCTACTCAATTCTGGAGTCCAACAAGGTTTGGGTGTAAATTTGTAAGTCGGTATTAGATAATATTTAAAAAGAGGAATGAACATTTCGGCTGCCTTATTAATTAAATTTATGAAATCTTTATAATCTTTTTAAATGAAACAATTTTAACCAGATTAATCGCGTATATTGTTTGATTATTCATCATTTCTGGGAACTCGACGTTGCGAACAATTTACAGTAGTCCGTAGTCACAGGTAGGCCGGGTAGACGATTACGCGATTAATCCGGTTAAAATTGTTTCATTTAAAATGTGTAACAATCGCGAAAATCAAAGATACTTTTATAATCCTGTGGAAAACTATCAGTGAAAATAGTCAGTTTTCTATAACCATTCCAGTTAGCTAATTTAAAGTTTATTTCTTTATAAAGTAACGTTGTGTAACAAGTAATTGAAGTGCCTAATTTGATTATAAAATGATCACTACCAAGCGTTTCATTAGTTACTGTCTATTATTGCATTATATAAATGAGTACGATGTGTGTCTGTTTTAAACGACCAATTCGTATAATGTGTATTAAGATCGCCTAATATTAAGGTTTTAACGTCACAAGACAGTAAATGATCCAAATCATACTGAGTAGTAGGAGCATTACTAGGGCAATACACACACAACACAGAGTAAAAAAAAAAAGAATTTCTTTACAGTTTAATACTTTAACACTAACAACCTCAATATCATTATTAGAATTATGATAACCTTTAAAAAGGTGAAACATGTTAAAACATGCAATGGTCGACTTGTGTGTTAAAATTGCTAATCCTCCGTACGAATTGATTCTGTCTTGCTAAAAATGTTGTAATTTTAATGTTCAAAATAATATCTGAATTTAACCATGTTTCACAAATTACAGTAATATGTATCTTTTCTTGAACCAAAAGTGATTCAACATATTTTTAAGTTTGGTACCAGACTCTTATAGTTCCACTTTAAGATATTTAATTTAACATTCTTAATGGTCTTATTATCCATCGTTATATAAATTATTAAAAGACTATTAAATTTAAAAACATATAAAAATTGAACGAAGCAGGAATTTTTACACGTTTTTAAATTTAGTATTTTTCTATCCTAAGTGTGGAATAACACTTTAAAAATAGTAAAAACAATTGACTTTCGATAAGTCCGAACATAAATCTATAACTATTGCAGTTAAATATTCAATTTTAATTTGATCTATTTCTTGTATTTTAAATTTTCTTTAATATAAATATATCTAATTGAATTTTATGTATTAAGCCACTGTCAAAACTTTCTTATTATTGATAGCAGGTTCAACGTTACTCTCATTATCAAGTTCATTCTTTATAGCTACATTTGCCTCTAAAATTATTCTTCATCTTGATTATGCTGTTTCTTTATCTTTTTTTCTTTATTGAAGTTTTACTTAAGGATGAGTTACTATTTTGTAATTGATCAGTAAATCAATCAGCTTGATGCTCCTCAGTGTTATGAGATTCGCCCAATAATGTAGAAGCATCTATATCTTTATCTTTATTCATTTTAGACTATGTATCTTTTTCTTTATTCATTTTAGACTGGACATATTTTATTCAAAATAGTGACTTCAGAATTCGAATGGTTCGTATAGGACATTTCGAACAAATGATCCTATTATAAGGGCAAAATTTGGCTGTGTGACCATATCTCCAGCAACTAGAACTCTGTATCACTGGATATATGTAAGGTTCCACTCTAATACTCAAGCCAAAAAAAATATACACATACGCAGGCAAAGTAGAACCTTTAAACATTAATTTCACTTCCTACCCATTGTCATTTATTTAGTCCGTTAAGGCGTTTAATTAAAATAATTTCCACCAGATAAATCTAAATAAATATTTTTAATGATTCCATATGATCCGTTTTAGAAATTGTTTCTAATATTCTAACAGCATGAATAAATTGTAAGCGCTCATATAAGATTTTCGACGTAGCTCGATGAGAACGTATAGAGACGATAGAACTTAATGGTTAGAGTACTTGGACAGTAAACAAGAGGTGCAGGTGCCAATTCTGTTACGTTCAAATTTTCATACGTTTTCAAAAAAAATGTTTTTCTTTCCTAAGTGAAGAATATCACTTTGAATCTGTTAAAATATATTTTGGCCGTTTTCCGAATTATCCAATATCCAAAACATCGGTTATAGCGACGTCACATGTAACTAATTGACTAGTGCTTACATTACTGACGGGTCGGGATGTTAGCATCGTGACCATGACATTATTTTGACGTTCCACGTCAATGTCATTACCGTCACTTTCCTCGATTGCGAAAAAAAGCTTGAATTACAAGCATTTTACCATCTTCATTGGCTACACTAATATACATACATACTCCACTCATATTTATATCAAAAATTTCTCTGTCCGGTTCCTATTAGTTAAACACTTGTTGAATTTGTAAGCATACTCACAAGGGGTCCGAATTATTGATACAGCTGACAAATGTTTGTGCGCTCACTAAATCGGACCCCACGTTATCAGAAACCTCGTTTCTATTTTTTTTATGATTCGGAAAACAGACTGCGAGAGATCTGACGTGTGACACATAGATAACACTGTAAATGCAAGAGTTTGTGGGTTCGATCCCCACTCAAGGACATGATATATCTTTAATTCTTCCCTCTGGTTACAAAGCAAAGTGCAGCGTTACGTTCCGCTAAACACGTAATGTCTCAAATTTGACAGAAAAATAAGAACAGAAAAATATCTTAACGCTAGTTTCCTAGGTTCGAGAGTGTTAAGACATTGCGTGTTGAATGGCGGAACTCAACGCCGCACATAACCTTAATAAATATTTATTTGCAAAATATTAAATATTTGATTCATTCGAGTGGGAATCGAATCCAAAACCTATTATGTTTACAATCACACGCTTGACCTGCGCCATGTTTGGTCTCATTACTAAAATTCATTAAAAATAATACTCACTTAATAATACTACTTTTAAAAGCGTATAAAAATTTGAATCGCAAATCTTGGAAACCGTCAAAGCGCTCTAATAAACTATCAAGCAACATCGAAAGTCTTATATGCGCGTTAACAACTTGTTAGCATCTCTGTAGGGACGATTTTTACAAATTTCCGCAACACAAAGACAAGTGTATAAGAATTTGGACATGCTTGATGAGAACGTATGGCTTAGTTGGTCAGAGCGCTTAGACGGTAAACAAGAGATACAGGTTCAATTCACACTACGTTTAAATTTTTATACATTTTAAAATTAGTATTTTTCTTTCTTAAATGTCAAATAACATTTAAAAAATAGTAAAAATACTCACTCAATAAATTTTTCACGTAATTCCTTGAAACGTGCATAGTAGTTGATGAAGAATGAGACTCAGGTACATTGGTCGTGTATTCTGGACTTGTTTTGTATGGACCTTTCTCTGGAACAACAAAGTAATGTAGAGAACATAGTGTCTTAACACTAAGTATAGTGAAGTCAAAGAGTTGTTAGGCATGTGCAGACTAATCGACGACTAATCGGTAAAGACTATCCGGCCACTAGACGGCGACGGCTTCTTACTCTATATGTTTTTGTCAATTTAACGTACGGAGGGGGAACTACAACATAAACCAAAGATTTTTGATTAATATTTTAATTATTTTATAAACAGTCTTACACTTCTTAAATATAAAACAATATAACCTTTCTTTGGCAATCAATTTCTAAAATTCCAAGCAAAATTAATAAGTATCTTAATTAACGAATAAAATAAGAATAACCTAATATATTTCTATCTTCAATAAACATTTATTATAAATTGTTCTTTTATAAATAATAATGTAGGAGGTATGTAGGTTATTTTTATTAACAAACTAAGTAATATTAAACCAAGATTACATGAAAATATACTGAAAAATTCTAAACATGCACGGCTTAACAAAAACGTAAAAAATACGTTTATGTACTTAAATGATTTATAATCGTTTTATTTTTTCATAATGAAATGAAAGAAAAATATCATCATTACGTTATATTTTCCAAAACTTACTTATATTCTCTAATCGAAGTTCGAATTCGTGATGTAAAAAGACTAAAGTCTGTCTGACGACTGTCAGCCAAATTATCGGCCAAAGTAGTCGGCACATCCCTATTATTTTAATGTTGTAATTTGTTTGATATTTGGTAGATATTGTTTAAAGGAAGTGTCTTAACACTAGGCTTCCAAGTTCCTGCCCTGCCCAAAATCAAAATCTGCACAGCCTACACATAACTTGAGGGCCACAACTGGAAGACCGTACTATACTCTCTGTGTATTTTGCTTGGTGTAAAAAATATATGTCATTCTTATTAAATTTACGTGACAGGTTTTGGGATTGCCACTTGATGAGATGAAATATTTAATATTTTCAAATTAAATATTAATTTTTTTCATATCTTCTCTCTGGTGACAAGACAAAGCGCGGCGTTGATCGTCGCTACTTAACACGCATTGCCTCAATTGCAGCGGAGAGTGGAGAACAGAATATAGTGTTTTAACATTAAATTCCCAAATTCCTCCTGCCGACTTGTGCGGGATAGAGCGTAAAGCATATTAAATATTTCATTTCCTCGAGGGGGGATCGAACCCACAACCTGTCGGTTACAGCCACACGCTTGTGCCGCTGCGCCACTACAGGCCTCAATATTATAACTTAATGCCAAGATATTTCATTCTAGAATTTTCGATAAAAAAAAAAAAAAACTAAATAATTACCCATCGAGTGGCAATCGATTATATTTATTGTACCTATTGAAAATATTAAACTATATATTGAAAATATTACCTTTAGCTGTTTTCTTCGCAGTTGCGTGTTGAGATGCTTTCAAGTTCTGAAGGAGAAATTAAAATATATTATATATCATGACTCACACTGTGGTAGCGTAGTGGCGAAACTGTGTGACTTTAAACGCTATAGGTTGCGAGTTCGATCCTCACTCGAGAAAATGAAAAATTTAATATTTTTATTCCTTCACTATGGTAACAAGGCAAAGTGCGGCGTTAAGTTCCGCCACTCAACACACTAATCCTTAAATTTGGCGGCAGATTGGGAACGTCTTTATATTAGGTTCTCAAGTTCCTATAGGATAGGTTCCTTGGGTACAGAGTAAAGCTGAAAAAAAAATCATATTTTTTAATTACCTAACGAAAAAAAAAATAAATCTTTTTAAAATTTATCTCTTATCTATACGCTTAAAATCATTAACAAAGAAGCCTCAGAAATCAAAAATAAACTACACAATACACAAAAATCACTTCACCCAGTATTCGAACCCCGTACCTGTATCTGATTATGATCTAGCACAGCTCTTTGCGGATTACTTCCATATATCTTCCCGTACTGCGGATAACTTTTCAATTGCATACGATTTTCTTTAATCGATAGTAATTCTTGATGTTCCCTGAAGTACAGCGCTGACATTACTACAAGGCTGGAATTTGAAGAATTGCGTGTTAGGTAGGTTGTAGTGGGTTCTTTTTTTATGTTATTATTCAAATATTAATATTAATAAGGAACGAAATAATAACACAATTATTGTAAATAATAATATAATTACTGTAAAGTTATTTACAGTAATTTTGTGATAATAATGTAAAATAATATTTCGTTTATTTTTCTTTTAAAAAAATACTTTTTTATATAGTGTGTAGGGTATATGTATGTAGGGTAGTTTGAAATAATTTTAAGATATACTAAAAAGTCGTGGCACAGGACGACACGCTATAACTAGGTATAAGCGCGTAGACTGTGGGTTCGTTTCCAGCTCGGAGGAATGATTGTATTTTAAAACGATCTTCATTCTTTTTAGACGGCAAAATGCGGCGTTAAGTTGTGCAAAACAATATTATAGTTTTACTAATGGACGTTCAATATTATTTTATTAATAATATATATAATTAAAAAAATATATTTTATCCTATTTTTTATAAAAAAAAGAAATTGTCTTTGAAAACACATTCACAGCCACAGACAAAAACAAAACAAAAATTTAAAACAAAATCACTTACCATACAGCCATAATAAAAACCAATATAGTAATAACAATTTGCAAGAATTTGTTCGATATCAATTCTCCATTCCCATCACCATATTTATACTTCCGTTTACAACAGAACGCCATAGTGTTGTCCCTAAAATCATCCTTCAACCATAGACAAGTCTCCTTTTTCTTGGACACATCACTAAAACTGTCTTCTGGCAATTTTTGTATACTATCCACAGCGCTTATGTATGTCGGATATTCCTTATCTCTATGTGTTTCTCTATCTTGTTTATTATATCTGACAGAAGTTTTGTTATAATTATAATATTTCCCATATTTGTTGTAATTTACGTGGCAATTTTTGCACTGTTTTCGGGTAAATTTTGGGGAGTTGTGGCTCAGTTTGTGGCAACACTCGTGTTTCCTGATGTTCCGGGCGATGTCCCTTATTTGGTCTATGGATATGTTGCCGTCGCTGTAGAATGATTTCGATGATGCCGATATGCTTGAGAAGTGAGAATCTAAAATTAAGATAATCACATTTTTACTTGTTTTAAAATGTCAATACACACTTGAGAAAGAAAACGTATAAAAATATAACGTAGCGGAATTTAAACCCGCGTCTATTAGAATCCGTCCAAGCACTCTAACCAACTAAACCATATGTCCACATATACATACAACCAAATTCTTATACGCTTGTTAGCACTTATGTCATGCGCTTGTATTTGATTCCAAGAGGCACGGGTTCAAATATTTACACGTTTTCTAAATATACAAGATTAATCTTATTTTTTTTTTAAAAAATCTTATAGTTTCAAATTATATCCTGCATCCTAGAGAAAATAGTGTTGAAGCACTTGATTCCCTATGCCAACAATCATCAACATTGTGTGTTAAATGGCGAAATTCAACGCCGCTTTCTTTTCCAGTGACAGAAAGTGAATTAATGTCACATAAAATAATTTCTCGAGTGGGGATATCCATATTTGTCGCGTTCGCTTATTCTGCCGCTCACTATAGTAAAATATGGAGTCGAACTAAAACTACCTTTGCTATTCTAAAAATGTTATTCCACACTTAAGAAAAGAAAATACTAAATTTAAAAACGTTTAAAAATTTGAACGAAGCAGGATTTGAACCCGCACCTTCTCATCGTACAAAATTCTTGTACGTGCGCTTACAACATGTATTCTTAAAATTAGTATAGAACTACCTTCTTAAATACGAATGTTTTTTTTTTTTAATTGATCTTAAGCGTTTGGTTCGATCACCACTCGAGAAAATGAAATATTTAATATTTTCTTCTCTCTGATAACAACGGTAAGCGCGGCGTTGAGTTACAGCACTCAACACGAAATGCCTCAAATTCGGCGGAAATTATGTAACGGAACAGAGTGTCTTGACACTTGGGTCCTAAGTTCCTTCTGCCTACCTTGTGCAGGGTACAACCTAAAACAAAAAAAAAACATCGAAAATAGAGTGTTAGTTCTACCAGACTACCTATCCTGCGTGAAAGAGCGTGAAAAAAAACTACCCACCATTACTAATACTAGATCGTGAACTGTCTCTTCTTTGTAACACGTTAATTTTGCACAATTTCTTATTAATTCTTTCCAATTGGTCGATTCTGGATTCCAGGTTCCCGGTCACTTTACATAATTCCTTAACTGCCCCAAGGTTTTCCATAAAAATACGGTCCTGCGGATAAATGTATTGAGTGTTAATATATATTGGGAACATAATGCACTTAATTCTTAACACTAGGTTCCCAAGTTCCCTCTGCTTAAACTGTCATATGCGTGATACAGCGTGAAGCGATGTAAGTAAGGTAATTAAGATACTTTATATTGCTAGCTAGTTGTGACGTAAGTTATTACGGTACTTGAGTGATCTTAGTAATAGGGTCCCATTGGGTAGGGAACCTTATTTATGTATCTTAAATTAGTATTTGGTTACTTGGTGTGGGTTGTGAGTTTATATCATATTTAAGGGAAAAATTGAATTTTAAAAAAAATGGAATTTTATTATTATATTTTGAATAGAGAAAATATAATATAGGAAAATAAATTCATTATTTTTTTTTTAAATATGCGAAACATACAGATTTCATAATATTACAACATATGGTCGGTACAGTCTTGTACACAAAGTTAAACAAAATAACTGATAATTTCCACTACATTTTGATAATATAACATCAATACTTATAATAAATATGTAAGAGATCACTGTATGTATGTTCATGGAAGATATATTGAAAAACATCTTATAAGGGACTTCTTTTTTAATATATTAAAGCCCAAGATAGTGATTTTTTCAAATTGTCTATTTGTTTATGCGATTATACGCGCTAATATCAACAACGGCTAACTAGATGTAAATACAGTTTTACTACTTTATTTAGGCAAGTTTTTTCAACATTTAGTGTTTGTTTTATTTAAATCAGTCAGTAAATCAAAAAGATTAACAGATTTTGAACTACTTAGCTGAACAAAATTACCACATTTTTTTTATCAATTTAACTAAAATTTTAGTTTTACAGTATATAGATATTGTTTTAATAATGATAACGTTATTACAACAAGAAATTAGTTTTAAAGTGATCATGTTATTAGAACAAGAAAGTAAGAGAGAATACTAAATTAAATAATCTAACCCTGGCTGGAAACTGCGCACGCGTCGCTATTTCTAATATGTTTTTCTACAAAATAGCTATTAAATAAAAATGATTTAAGAGCTTAAAGTCTAATTTCTACCCTTTTAATACCCAATTATTATTTACCTTATTAACAACAAGGAACTTGGGTATCCCGTCCCCGTTGGGCAGCAACACGTCGCCCGCCTCCTTCACGGCGTCGGGCAGCACGCGCCGCACCTCCTGCGCCAGCACGCCCGTGTCCCCCGCCGGGCCCCCCGCGCCCGCCGGGCCCCCCGCGCCCCCTGGGGCCCCCATGCCCGCGCCCAGCAGCCCCGAGTGCTGCGCGAAGGACGGGTCATACGTGAATCTGTAAGATAAAAACAGATACAAAGTAGAAAAATACTGTACACGCTGAAGAAAAACAGTTTAAGTTAAAGATATTTTTTAAACATAAAATATAATTTAGGGTAGATAAAGAGAATCTAGTGTTATACTATTCTCTGTGCGCTCATTTCGGGAAACATAAAGTATGTAAATAATAATTATTCTTTCACGCTGTATTACGCATATAAGAAAGTAGAAAAGCTGAGGGCCAGATTCACCACCGGCTAATATAGTATCAGGTAGAACAAAGATCTTGTTAATCTCGTACCTATATAAGGAACTACCAGATAAACAATATCTTTGTCTCATCTCCTATTAACTGGGAGATTCTTATCTACCAGATTGGTTGTAAGAATTTTATTATGAAACAGAAAACAATATAAGCAGCCTCTGTCTGCGAAATCAACGAGCACTAATAGTCAGATTACTATCTGAAACTTTATTTATAAGCGATGAATCTGGCCCTAAATGTTTTATTCTCCATTTAACACTTGAGTGACATAAGTCTACTGTAGAGTGGCGGTACAGAAAGTCACGATGTGCTTACCGGAGCGAGAAAATAAGCATGCTATTGTTCTGAGTGGGGATCGAACGCACTACTTCCGCGTTTATAGTTACACACTAAACGTAGAATATAGGAGAATACTGAAAAGAAAAAATAAATACATATCAAAAAAATAAATATATAATATGTTGCGATAAATACCACTACACTTGCATGAATATTAATAAAGAGGATTATTTGCGCTTATCTAAATCAGCAAAAGATAGTTGGATCTGCTCTTAGTGCCACTGCAAGGAACCAAAAATTTGTGATAATATCAATACGACCCACATTATTTCTCTGTAGCTCAATTCCAAATAAAAAGTTTTCGGACAATGTCACACAACGATTTGTCACAAAACCAAATCAAATATTGCGCAACATTCGAAAAAAGCTTAATTACAACGGCCATTGAACACAAATTTCCAAGATATTAAAACTCAACTTGAATCATTAGAAAAGTCTCTTTCTTTTAGAAACGATCGATTTGACTCAACATTTAACGTACAAGAAATCCAGAAACAAAATTTTGCACAACAGTAAAAGTAAATTGTTTTTTTTTTCTAGTGTCATACAACGGTCATTGAACACAAATTTCCAAGATATTAAGGCACAACTTGAATCATTAGAAAAGTCTCTTTCTTTTTGAAACGATAAATTTGACTCAATATTTAACGTACAAGAAATCCAGAAACAATTTTTTGCACAGCAGCAAAAGCAAATTGATTTTTTTTCTAGCGTCATACCAGGATATTTTAGCACGTCTGCGCCAGATAGAACAACTAAACCGTTCAAATAACGTTCTTAACGAGATTCAATGCTGTCCAGAAAATAAGAATGAAAATCTTTTAACAGTAATTCAACAAATTGGTCGAACTATCAAATGTACAGTAAATGAGAGCGATATTCATTACGCTTCCAGAATAGCTAAGCAAGATAGCCAATAGAGCCAATAGCTCTCGACCCCATGCTATATTAGTTAAATTTAGTAGTCCTCGTATCAGAAACACTTACTTAGCTGACACTATAAAATTCAACAGGGATAATAAAGTAACAAACTAAAATCAAATCACCTTGGAATTGCTGGAGCAACCAATCTATATTTATAAATATTTGTCACTAGAAAATAAAATTATACACGCAGCCACCAGACGCAAGGCTAAAGAAATTAATAATATGCGTGGGTTCGTGACGGAAAGATATTCAATAGAAGATATTCTGAATATATCCTGATGCGCGATCATCATACACTCAGTAATCTAAAATAAGAATTCTTTTTTAATTTTGTTTACCATAACCTAGCTTTAGTTTTTGAGTATTTGTTTTATAACTTCAATGGTATTAATCTGTGTCATCAGAGTGTAAGAGGTCTTAGGACGAAAACAATCAATATTTATAGTAATATATTTGGTACTTTTCCGTTACACTGGAACAAATCTTTAACAATCAATCCCCTTATACAAAATTGGACGAAAGGAATCAATTAAAGCCTTAGGCCAATATCAATTCTTTCAATTTTTGGCAAACTATTATTATAAATTATATTACAATAAATTAGTGTACACCTACATTGCCTGGCATGTCAAGAATATTATGACAGTGCCGCAATAAGGTTTTACTAGTTCAAGATCGACGACTACAAATCTTGTTGCTTTCACTAATATCGAGAGTGGCAATCAAAAGTTATGAGTCTCACTGGTTTAACAAATAGTCTGGGGTCCCTCAAGGATCTCACATAGACTTATTATTCTTTAATATTTTCATAAACGACATTGGACGTTGCTTCTTCATTATTATTATTGCCATTTCGCCGATGACATCAAAATATTCAAGAAAACTAATATCACTACCGATGTTACTCTTCTTCAGGGATGTCTGATCGACTGGTTAACTGGTGCAACATAAATAAACTTAGTTTAAATGTCGATAAGTGCTTACTGGTTCGGTTCTGCAGAAAGAAACTGTGGACTCTCAGTTCTTACAAATTTAAAGGCGTTGGTCTTAAAGAAGAAGTTAGAGCCCGTGATTTGGGCGTAACTTTAGATTGCTCTGTAAGAATAAATGCGCACGTGGATCAGCAAAGCATTTAAACATTTAGGCTTTGTTTTAAGAAATTGTAAGAATTGTAAAAATGTTCCGAGAGATAGTACGAAGTAGCCTAGAATATTGTAGTATCATATGGTATCCGTATTATTAGATTTATGTAAAAAGAATTGAAATATGCTATAATGACAGATTGAATTTTTTAAATATAGATTTATTATGCAACAGAAGATTCTTTCTTGATATTGCTTTTACTTAGGTCTTGCACAAGAATAAATAGTACAAGAAAAAATAGTATTGACTGTCCAAAACTTTTAAATTTGTTGCGTGTGTCAGCTCCAATTAAACTACCTAGGTGTGGTAAACTTGATCTTTTTGCTTTAACTATGTCTTCAACAATTATAGGAAAAAATCTTTCCTTTTTTCCCACTGAATCGAATAGTAACAAACTATAAGTCTGTAGGAAGGCAGACCTTGATATTTTCTTTGACAATACACACAAATTTCGCGATTCTATATTAACAATCCTAAGATCTAAATGATCGCTCATGTTCTTAAGTTATAAAGTTTTCGTGTAAACTAATATTATAATATTTTTATGTATATATTAATAAGCTATGAATTTTTTTTATTATTTTCATGTTTGATTTTTTAGAAATTTAATGTTTAGTGTAATATGGTGAGGTATTAATAATATTGTTATTGTAGATGTATCATTTAATAATCTTTCTAATAATCTTTGAGGCCTGTCGTGGCGCAGCGGCACAAGCGTGTGGCTGTAACCGACAGGTTCTGGGTTCGATCCCCAGTCTAAGAAATGAAATATTTAATATTTTCAAATAAAATATTTAATATTTCATTCCTCCGCCCTGGTAATAAGGCAACGCGTTGAGTTCCGCCACTCAACACGCAATGCATCAAACACGGCGGAAAGTGGGGAACGGAAGTGGAACAGAGTGTCTTAACACTAGGTTCCCGGGTTCCCTCTGCCTTCCCTGCCATGCGCGGGATACAGCGTGAATCTAAAAAAAAAGATTAATTATTAAACGGTACTTGACTATTAATTATAAGTTACTTTTTCTCTTTAAGCTGTTAGTGTATACTGTGTTGTGGATTATAGTAAATAAATAAATCTGAAACTGAACACTGTCTGTTCATGGGAGATATATTTAAAAAATATCTTATAAGGGAAGTTTATTAATGTAATGGGTCAAAAAAAAAGTGACTTTTATTTTTTTCTGTCTGTGCGTTTGTACGCACTGATATAAGAAACGGCTAACCAGATTTAAATGCAGTTATCATTATTATATTTTGGTGACCTTTCCTCAACATTTGTTGTTTGCTTTATTTGAATTGGTTAAAAATAAAATAATTAATAGTAATTTAATTTTTTATTTTTTTAAATCTAGTAATTTTATTTTATTTAATCTAGTAATTTTAGACTTGCCATTTCAAAAATTTAAAGTGAAAGTCAAAAATATATTGTTGGGCAAATCATATTACTCAATTCAAGAATACTACCATGATAAGAATGCGTGGGATTGAATGCTGTTGGTACTCATTCAGGAAGCTAATTATGTTATATATTTTCTTTAATTGATATTTTGAAAAGAGCAACTGTTGAGTTTCTTGGCGGCTCTTCTCAGCAGACCCGCCTTCCTCACCGGTGGTAGCTTCCTGTAGGACTGACACTACAGACATTTCTATGTAACTTGACGATTCAAAAGTGGCTTGTAATGGCCTAATTGAATAAAGAATATTTTGATTTTGATTTTTTGATTTTATCGTTCGTCAATTTAAAATATTATGTTCAACAAAAAAGCTACAATTTTATAATAATTTGACTGAAATTTCAGTTCTCAAAGCACAGATATTGTTTTAAAAGTGATAATGTTCATAGAAAACGAAAGTAATTGAAATTAGTAAATAAACTAGTGTAATTCACGAGCTAATTGAAAAAATAATCAAACAAAAGAAGCCTATAGATAAACCAAACAAAAAATCTATATGCCTACTTTTCCAACCCAAAATATATTCCAAATATATATTAAAAATTTAATGAACTCACTTAACAACGCGTATACTCTGCACGTTCTTCAACTGCTGCGCGGTGTCCAGCTCTTCTATGTTGTGTTTGGCTCGCGCGTCCGAGGGGTGCACGATGTGCCCCATTACCTTGAGGTTCCCTAAAAAAAAATTAAAAGTATTGGGGCCTGTCGTGGCGCAGGGGCTGTAAGCACGATATGTTGTAAGCTCGATGCTTGTTTGAGGAAATGAAATATTTTATATTTTCATTTCTTTGCTCTAGCAACAAGGTAACACGCGGCGTTGAGATCCGCTCCTCAACGCAATGCCTCAAATTCACCGAAAAGTGGGGACTGGAACGGAGTGGCTCAACACTAGATTTCAAAAGCTCCCTCTGCCTACCCTGTCATGTGCGGGATACAGCGTGAAGCTGAACATTTCTTCTTTTGGTAACAAGGCAAAGCGCGACGTTAAGCTCCGCTATTCAATACCCAAATCCTTTAAATTAATCGAAAAACAAACAACGTAAGTGTCTTAATATTAGGTTCCCAAGTTCCCTGTGCGTATCCCCTATATAAAATACTCTACCATTAATAACACAGGATTCATCAGGTCTGTCCGTGTTGATGCCCACTCGACCGTTGAAATGCACGCTGTTCTCAGCCACCCCACGCTGCCACCAGTTCTCTGTGCAATCTGATTCGAATTGGCCCGGGTTCGACGCCTGGTGGGGACAAAATCAAAAGAATTTTAATTATTATATCCTAGTTTAATAGGAACTGTTTTGATACTCCGGATTTTTATATAAAAAGCTTTATATAAAAACGCCGAAATTATTATTTTAGGCCGATTTAAGCTAATCTTAGTCAAAAAATAATTTGAAGTTGGATATGATAAACTAATAAGTTATATAACTATTAATATAATTTAGTCACAAGAAATCAATTTGACTTCTGACTTAATATGATATTAATTGACTAATTTATTGCCTAATTTAGGTGGCTGAAGAAAAATAAACAAAAAAATGACTAAAACACAACCAAATGTAAGGATGAAGAAATTAGTTTGTTATGACTAACTCTCTCACTCACAAATTTAGTTATAGAATGTCAACCCGCGGCCGTGTCCCTTGGAAACCGTCCAAGCGCTCTGACCAACTTAGCCATACGTTCTCATCAAGCTACATCAATTTTTTTATGTTGTTACCATCACTGTAGGGATGATTCTTACAACATATTATTTCAATGAAATGTCACTTAGAAAACTTTCACACTTTCCGTAGAATTTATGGCATTGCATGTTGAATGACAGACCGAAAGTCGTCGACCGAGTCCTTGTTATCAGAGAAAATTAAAATATTAAACATTTCTTGAGTGGGGATCGAATCCACAACTCAAGCAAAATCATTAAATATTTAAATTCTCTCAAGTTTGAATCAAACGCACCACCTATCACATTCACAATTACTACGCCACCCCTATACAATTTTTCACCTTACTGGGATGTGTACCCGCACTTACCCTAACTATAATTCTATCACTCGCATGAGCTGCCACCATATGATCAATGTGCCCAGTATGTGCCCTCAACCCCACCACCAGCTGGAAGTGCCTCTGGTCGGGGTTGGGACGTCCCTTCTTCCTCATATTGTTGTTCGTTGTTTCAGCGAAATGGAGTCTTCCGACTGTCACTTTAGCACCTTCACGGCGTAGTTCTATGCTGGAAGTTGAATTTTAGATAATTAGTATAGGTATTATTTTGGGGAACTTGGGAACTACTGGGGAACTTGGAAACGTAGTGTTAAAATACTCCATTCTATTCTCCCAATATTCGGCCAATTTGAGCCATATCTAACCCACAATCCTATTTAAAAAAATAGGATTGAGTGGTTCTCGCTGTACATGGGAGGGTAAGTAGAGGGAACTTGGGTAGGTAGTGGGAACCTAGTGTTAAGATTTAATATTTTAATATTTTAATATTTTAATATTTTAATAATTAAATTAAATAAAATTTAATATTTTAACGTTCCATTTCGGCGAATATGAGACATTTACGTGTTGAGTGGCGTAACTTAACACCGCGTTTTGCTATACCAGAGCGGTGACAAGTGAGGATCGAACGGACAATCCGTCGCGTTTACAGTCCAGTCTCCCGGCTTAAAGTTATTTTTATATTGAAACCAAATTATACGAAATGTTTCAAAGAAAAATTTAAGATAGCAAAGCTTTAAAGTTAATTAAAATAAGAACTTTTAGAGTAAAAAAGATACTTCAGTAAGTAATACTTAAGTATAGAATAAGAAAATTACATTTTTGATGCCTGTCGTGGTGGAGGAGCACGAACCTGCGACTGTAAGTGCGACAAGTTGCGGGTTCAATCCCTACTCGAGGAAGTGAAATAATTAATATTTTCATATAAAATATTGAATACTTTCATTTCTTTGCTCTGGTAAGTAGTCAAAGCAAGGCGTTGAGTTTAATCACTAAACATAATGCCTCGAATTCGGCGGAAAGTGGAAAACAGAACAGAGTGTCTTAACACTACTATCCTAAGTTTCCTCTGCCTATTCTACCATGTGCGGGATAGAGCGTGAAGCTAATAAAATAAATACTTACGGCACAGGATGAAACGGTTTCTTGGTTCTGTCAGATTGACTTTGCTCAATTCTCACTTCCTGACTTGGATCTTCTGCCTGAAATTTAAGCATAATATAATATTACTGAACAATGTCCCATTCAAAAATACTTATTTTAAAAACGTATCAAAATTTGAACGTAGCGGGATTTGAAACGGCACCTCTTTGAACAACATGCAAGCGCTCTGACTACTAAGCCATACGTCCTCATCAAGCTACGTCGAAATTCTTTTACGCCCGCTTACAACTCATTTAGCATATATTTAGGAAAATTTTTACAAATTTCCGCTGAAAATTAGTATATTTTTCTCTTAATGTGTAATAACACTTTAAAAAATAGTAAAAATAAGGTTTTATAAAATTTGATTAAAGTTATACAATAAATATAATCATCCATAAGTTTTTGATATTCGTGATTCTTACACATTTTAAATAAAACAATTTTGACCGGATTAATTGCGTATATTGATATCTATACATTTTTGGAAACTCGACGTTTTGAACACTTTGCAGTAGTCCACGGTCACGGGTAGACTGAAGGACTACAGTAAAGTGCTTGAGAAACGTCGGGTTTTTAAAAATAATCCGGTTAAAATTGTATTAATTAAAAAAAAATTAAAGTGTTTATTTTTTTTAATTAAAATAATTTGGCGGGAAAGCCAAATGTTTATTTAGAAAATGCATAAAAACGATATGAAGTCGTACATGTTGGCTGAGCTTCTTTCCACTTTTTTAAAATAACTGTACGTATAATAAAACCCTATATATAAGGCAAAGTTATTTCATTTATTTATTGGGCTTTATTTATTATATTCGGATATTCCAATTTAGAGAAGAGTCCAAATTTCATTAAAATTGGTTCCATAGTTTTTGAAATATGATCAAAACTGCACGTTGTATCGTATATAGAAAGAGGCAGAGAGAATCCGGGAACTTAGTATTGTGATACTCCTGTTCCCCCCTTCAGCCAAATTCTGGATGCATTGCGTGTTGAATAGCAGAACTAAAGCGATGAAAACATTAAATATTTCATTTTCTCAAGTGACAATCGTACCCTTAACTGTCGTTTAACAAATATTGTAATTTAACCATTTTTTTAATTATCAGAGTTCACCATAGATTAAATTAAAACAAAAATTTAGTTAAATCTCATATTAATCAACTTCAAACAAAAATATTAATTAATTCTTGCATTAAACAGTTTAAACCAAAAAAAAAATCATACCTTGACACCGTAAAAGTGTAAACAGAAATTATTAATCTTCTTGAACCCATCATTGGTCTTCACGTAATGCGCATCACCCTGTATCTGTATTTGACAGGTCACTTGGAAGTGGTTTTTCTTTTGACAGACGAAGGCTTCGTCGATTTGAGAGAAGTTGAAGCCTTTGTCGGCACCCACTACGTAAGATGGTGTTGGTCTGGAAATATTGTTAGTAAAACATAGTTCTTTTTCTTTCATAGTTCTTTTCCACGCTGTATTTTCCATGTGTCAGGGAGAGGGAACTTGGGAACCTAAAATTAAGACATTCCGTTCCGTTCCCCACTCTCCATCGAATTTAAGACACTGCATATTTGCATATTGAGTGGATAACTAGTTTTGACTTGTCTTCTTACCAGAGCGAAGAAATAAAAAATATTAAATATTGTAATCCTCGAATGGGGATCAAACTCAAAACCTGTCGCGTTTTCAGTCGCACTCTAGTGCCGCTGCTCCACAACAGGTCTCAATATTTATATATTTGCTATATTTTTTTTTATTAACCATATTAATACTTACATCGGCTTTAAATTGCAATCGTACAACGAATGCCAAGTATTTTGCTGGAATGGAGCAAATCTGATGCACTGTAGAGGAGTGTCGTCGCCCGCCTCCGACCCATCCACCGAGGGTGGTGGGCGGACTACTACACTTTCTGGTGAAAGCGCCGCTAAGAATTAGAGCTTTTGGTTATTTGAGATTGTCAAAATTTCTATTAAAAGTTAAGGTTCTCAAAATAGGGGATGATACCCTTATAAGATTATGTGGTGCGTACTAAAATTATATTTGACGTTAAGTGAAAACTTTTTTTAACTTTACTCTGTATACCCTAAATCTGCCTACCATGCCTTGAGCAGGGTAGGCAGATGTAGGGCATACAGAGGAACCTAGTGGTAAGACACTCCGTTCCATTCCCCACGTTCCGCTGAAGGCAGTGCGTATTGAGTGGCGGAAAACAAAGCCGCGCTTTGTCTGGTTACCAGAGCGAAGAAATTCAAATACTAAATATTTAAATTGAAAATATTAATCTTGTGTAATAACGACCTACTTCATATGCCTAAACATTAATTTATAAAATTATTTTCACATCGCATTACGTAAAAATAGCACTAAACGAAGCTCTATTTAAATAATCAATTTTACCTGGCTCACATTTCACTTGCGAATTGATATCCTGCGAATGTTTCCTCTTCTTACTAC
>DWMZ01000629.1:0-20784 GCA_018249855.1 Eueides tales michaeli | reverse complement strand
ATATATATATATATATATATATATATATATATATATATATATATATATATATATATATATATATATATATATATATATATATATATATCTACATATATATCTACATATATCTTAAATCTATCTTATCTTATTATCTATTCTATATCTTAAAAGATGAGTGAACCTCTGTTAGCGTTAAAACACTCCGTTTTCCACTTTTCTAGTCGAACCTGCGCGAAACCCAACGTTGCTCTTTGTCTTTTTACTAGAGCGACAAAATGAAAATTTTAAGAAACTCTTCCGAATATGAATTGATGCCGAACCGTCCGGTTTACATTCAAACCCCTGTCACTGAGCCACGACGTTGTCAATAATAACATATAAAATACATGTATGTTTTAATTAATGTAATCAAACAGCGTAAGTATGTTTTATACGCTAACATGATCAATTCCTGGCAAGATCTTCCTACACTACGTCTTTCCTAGTAAATCTTAACTTAGAAATGATTGCATCATGTACTCATCTATAGAAATAGTTCATTTAAACTATCAATTTGTTTCTTTAAGATTTAATTCTTAATTTGTTTAATGATTTTTCGGTCTTGGTGTGAATTGTTAAATAAAGTTGACATTGCTGGTGAGTGGCATAAGTTAACGCCACCTTTTTTTTACTACCAGAAAGAATTAAATAAATCATTCTCCTGAGCAAGGATTGAACCCAAAACCATCCTATATACAGTCACACGCTGTGCCACTATAACTAAAACCAATATACACCAATTAAATAATTAAATATTCATTAAAAACTAGATTAAAGTAAATACTAGTTAGCGAGAAGGCGGTCCTAAACAAACATAACAAGCGGAAGGCACTGTTACTTCATTTCCCTGTCAAGATTCATCGTGCAAATTCATTAATAGTCAATGGCTAATCTAAATACAATACGTTTCAAAGATAATCGAGATCAAAGGACGTTCGTTATAAATAATATGATAGTCCTTGTCTATGTTACTTAATTACATTAATATGCGTGTTACTTGAGAACGAATATGTTAATTTTAATTGTAAAAATGTAATGGTTGTGTTTTTTTTAGAAAATATAGATAAATAAAGAAAATAACATTTTAAGAGAATAATATTGTCTTTTTTTAAATAATAATGCCCCTTTCCCTGTATTTGAGGGTAGACATCTGTCTACTTCCCCACAACTCTTGAGTACAATGGTGGAACACAACCCTGCGTATAGGGGTGAACTATAATCATTTTCCCCGACTTGGCATCAAATTCACATGCTTTGTGTTTACAGTCAGACACTGAGCACCAACATTCTTAAATTATTTTTACCTCAAAAATATGTTATATTTAAAAAGGGAACTTAATCTGAGTAAGCGCTTGGTGAAGCCATTCACTTCTGTATAGTGCTCTTGACTCAACAGTTAGCTTCAAATGACTTTAAGTGAAAATATTTGCAATGTACGTTATAGAATTCTTTTTTAGAAAAAATTATAAATCTGCCATAACATGTAAATACAAGTAATTCGTAGTAAAAAATAAACATAAAATTAATAAAAATAATTATTTTTTAACTGGCGGAACTCAACCCCGCGTTTTACATAACAAGATTAAAAATAAAATTATATTAAATTAATCATTCTTCAAGATTCCTTCGTATATATAATGATTTAAAATCTCAAGGCAAGACATTAGTAAATCTTTATAAGTAAACAGAAAAAGAAAAATATAATGTATAAGGTACAAAATCCCTAATAAATCCTACTATCTGTATAAAGCCTTGGATATAAAAATATAATGATGTTATTGATTAAGTATTAGAGCATCCATTATATGTTCTTGAAATGTTTCCGTAATTTATGTACTAAAATACGTAATTTTTCACTTATGAGTCGAAATAGCCTTTATAAGTCGAATGTCCACTGTTGTAAAAAAGAAGAGAATAAGAGAGTGTAAAGTAGAGGGCGTAGTGGCTTGACTGTAAGTATATGCCTACTCCACTGTGTGCGGGAGAGTAAAGTTATAATGTTAAACACTTGTTAGGTTAGGTTATAATCACGTTCTCAAGTGGGAAATAAACCCATAATAATAAAATAATAATTTCTTATCTACACTTACACAAAAAAATAGATAAAATTTATAACTGCAAAATAACTATATAAGAAAAAAATATACATTTATTCTTCAAGTACAGATTAGTTCAAATAAAGCGGACGAAAATTATGCGGACAACAGCTTAAATCTTTTTTTCCTAATATAGTACGTCCTGGCGCAGAGGACCAGCCTGCGACTGTATTGAATATATGATATTTTTATTTCTTTGCTCTGGTAACTGGGAAAACCGCATCGCTGACTTCCTTTCAGTCACGAAAGCTGGGAGGTGCGCCTTGGTACAGACTTATTTAATATTAGATTGTCTCTGGAAACACTGCTCTATGCAGAATAAAGCTTAAAACTAAGATCATTTTTAAAAAAAGTCTCTAACACACAAAAAAACCAAGAATATTTTTTTTAAATTACTTTTAAGAACACTCCATTAAATCATCATCTACCCTGGTGTTACACGGGGGCGTGAGCGTCGGTGATCACTAACCATCAGGTAACCCGTACGCTCGTTTGCATGGTCAAATCCATAAAAAAATTACTGTTCCGACAAACACAAACAAATTAAAAGCAGTTCATACTTTTGGGAGTTACGATGTCACAGACACACGTATAAATACACATATTTTAAAAAACGAAACGTACTTTTTAAAGAAATTCTTTACAATAGTGTTCTTGCAATCGGACTGGCGTTAATTGATGCAGGATATCGACGCTACGGCATTCTCAGTCTTAAACAGAGGTTGCTTTGTAAACAGTTAATCTATAAAGGAATTGATCGATAAAAGCTTTTTCATGTTGTAAGTTTAATGTCTTTTACACGTGAGAAATGAAAATGTCTTAATGGAAACGAAGTGTCACTAGGTTCCCACGTTCCCTCTGCTTATATTGCTATATGCGGGGCAGCAATTTGGTAAGAAGAAGCCTGGCCAGCCTATTGAGTCTTGAGATGTCTTGAAATACAAAATGGAGTGTAAACATTTAATTTATGAAATATTCATCAAGCAAGGCTCGAATCCACAACCTGCCGCGTGTACAATCACATAGTTTTGCCTCTGCGCAACAACAGCATCTATTATTACTATTGAATTACCTTATATTCATATCAATATATCGTTACTTAAATTTTAACATTTCAATAGCTAAATAAAAAAAGGCAGCTATCGAGTTTCTAGATAAAAATTCAAATTAAAAATTCTCACTTGTAAAAATGTTGTCAGTTTTATTTATTATTGCAGCACACGTTACGTTACTCAAAATATATAGCTTTCGTACATTTTTGAGGCACGTCACAGTGACTGTGGTCCATTTAAACTTTATTTTCGTCGTCAAATCATTTTTATTGTTTTTAAAAATCGCATCAACTGCGCAGAAGTTGATAGATTCAAACTGCGATCAGTTTATGTCAAATATTGATTTTTGCGTGTATTTTGATCAAAATTGCTTAATTTTGTAAAGTAAATTGAAGTAGGCAAACGGAACTTTTAGTGTCAAGACACTCCGTTCCGTAACCCAATTTTTGCCGAATTTAAGGCATTACGTGCTAAGTGGCGAAAATTAACGTCGCGCTTTGTATTTGAAGATAAAGATTTATTGTTTCTTAATTTTCAATGACGGAGAAAAACGAAGGAATTCAATAAAGGATTATTATATATTCAGCCAAAACTTTTGCTCAGATAGTGCGCGTTATGAATTTAGAGTTCAGCATTAAAATTACATTCAAAAGGAGAATTTAGAAAATGCGAGCCGATGTTTCTTTAAGAGTCGCAACCGTAATTATTGTTTGTAAAAGTAATCACATATTGTCCATAGCAGGGTAGGTTCAAGAAACCTAGTGTTGAGACACTCTATTCCCCAATTGCCGAGGCATTGCGTATTGATTAGAGGAATTTAACAGAACGAATGCACGAGCGGAGAAATCAAAATAAATTAAACATAAAAGTCACATAAGCCGTCGAGATTACCCTTATATACTACTCCACTGAGCTACGATAACGTCGACTATCCTATCGGCGAAAAAATGTTCTTATAACTTGTTTTTTAATTTTAAATTCCCTTTCATATTTTTCCAACAAGTTGTATTAACAAGTTAAGTTATAACAGTTTTTTTTTATCGAACCTCGATCAATGTCAAGGTAACTGGCACGTGCAAAAGTAGATTTAAACTTATCTATTAGAATAATATTAGCTTGTATATTTTTATGTTTTTATTTCACACCTTTTTATCTTGTATATTTTTATTTCACACCTCTTTTTATTTTTCATCTTCATGCTGTTATGTGCACTTTGGATAGCCGGCTCTGAGGAACCTGGGAACCTTGTTGGAAACTCTGTTAAGACCCTCTGTGTTTTTTAGGTTTAGGCTTTATCCTGCACCACTTTCTATCGAATTTTAGAGACATTGCTTAAGTGGCGGAACTCAAAACCGCACTTAACCTCGTTATTACAGCAAGGAAATGTATATAATAAATATTTCATTTTACCGCGTATGGCAGACAATGTGCCGTTTTGGATTTCGATTTATAAAACGAAAAGTCTCGAAAATTGGGGAGATTTTGAGGTATATGAGCAACGGAGTGTCTTATCACTGTATCCCTATCCCCCTCTCCTTCCCTCTATCTTTCTTGAAGCTTGAATTTGTTCAAAACAATGAACAACAAAACCCAAAAGTACTAATACAGTACCTGAACTAAATTTATTTAATTCACTATTTATAAACAAGTGTGGGATCTAAAAATACATCTGCCGTATGAAATTAGCATGAATTTCCACAGTAGTTCCGCGTCAGTCCACACACCTACAGCTCCGACCTCCCTTTGACTATTGAAATGCGATAGAGTAGGTGTCAAAACTTTACCCAGCTGGTGATAAAAGCAACTTAATTTTATGTTATTTCCCTTAAAATTTTTGGTTATATTCAAGTTTTTGTTTTGTGATTACTTTATATTTTATATTTCTCTTTATATTTTGATATTGGCAGGTAAAAACTATACTTAAAACTATCTAAAAAATCAGTCTGTATCTCGCACCAAGTCATGGATACGCCAAGCCCGTGTAACACATAAAATTTAGGTACTAGGATTATTCTGCCTACTCTGCTCTTAAACGGTGTGAAGATAAAAAGGCTAAAAATCCAATCGAAATGAGTCCCGTATGTCATACAAATACTTTAAAAGTAGCTGGCATATTCAGATCCATATTCTAGTAAGTTAGAGCGTATATTAATATAATGTTACACGCTGAAGCAATATCAACCAGTAGTTTCTCAGAAGTAAACACAAGTGCAAGTAATTACATCGGAACATTAATATATAAGGTCATCAAATATGAAGGATTATTATTTTTCATCGTTATTAAAAATAAATTAGATTGTGTTTAATTAAACTAAATTAATTTGATTATGATGGAAGAAAGGAATAACTGAAAGAATAACCTTCAAAATTAAAAATAAAAGTCAGTGGCCGTATTACAATAGAATTTTTACCTATCAAACGAGAAAATAGAATTTTGGCACCTCGGTAAATTAGAAGACATCGCTTCATAAAATACAGGCCAAAGTGCGGCGTTGAGTTTCACTATTTAACACATCTTAATCAGAGTATCGGCGAACTTAAGAAATTATTGAAGACTTGTAAAAATGGCTTTAAGATTTGTAAAAATAGGATTATACATTTCGTATTAAATCTTTGCAAAAGTCTCTTTGTCCATGGCTTAAAAACTAGGAGAAGCATAAATATAATTAAAAAAATACTAATTCTTACTTAATTTTTTTACCATATATATTATTATTATATACTTATAAAATGTAATCTGTGCACTATACGAGGTAACAACTGAGTTAATACTAGAAGTTTACGGACATCCACTTAGCGATAAAGTGCAATTTCCTTTTACATTGAACTTGAACTTGCAAAGAAAGCTCTTTATAATAAAGCTCTCGTGTATATTCGAGGTAGAGTACTTGGCTAATAAATTAAATATTAAAATACACTTTTAAAATGGCATATTTCTTTTTTACCTTATGTTCCAAAGAAAAAGTGAGCAAAACATGTAATGAATTTCATTTGAATAATTTACTAATACTAGAACACTTTAAAAGTTATGTATCACCAATAAATTTTATTATGCTTTTTCTTTCAAAGGCAGTTTTACGCTGTTTCCCGCCTATGGCAGGGGAAATACAGGAAACTTAGGATCTTAGTGTTACAACACTCTGTTTTGCTTTTTCACCCAAGCAAAGAAATGAAAATATTAAATGTTTAATTTATATTTTGATTAGAGTATAGATTGATTAGAGTTTATTATTGTTATGTAATATGGCGATACGGTTTCCAAGTTCCCCCTGCCTACTCTGCCATATGCGAGAAATTAAAAAAAAAACAAAAATATTCATCATTTCCACGAGTCTCATCTTCCGCATATAACAAGGTAGACACCATAGGTATTTGGGAACCGAGCAAGAAGACACAATCTCTCCTGCACTATCTAAATTTCGAGGTATTGCTGTTCTTCCAACTCAACACCGTTCACGATATCATTATGAATACCTGAGCGGGAATCGAATCTCCGCTTGTCGCGTTTAAAGTCAGAATCCATGCCGCTATCTTATAATGGGTTGAAAAAATATACAATAATATAATAACAACTCATATTAATTCCAGAGATCGCATTATGAAAAGGATAATACGTTATTAACAATTAATATTTTTAACAGCTTTAGCGCTGCTACGGTGGATTTTGTATAAGCATATAAGTTTTAAGTGATTGATGATTTCAATTTTGTATTTGCTGAAATTATTATAACTAGCGTCCCGCACGCGGCTGCGCCCGATAGAATTTCACAATTATTTGTTTACTTACTTACTAGTCTGAACTAGAAATTCGAGTTTAAATAATATTATAACATTAAATATAACATCTATATAATAAAATTAAACTTCAAAGACAATGCTATCAAATAAATATTTTGTAGCAACCAAGAACTATAATAGCTATCTATAGCTTTTTGAATTGCAAATACTAAATAGATTAGGCTGTTTTTAGAAACAGCTTAATCTATTTTGTATTCGCAATTAAAAAAGCTATATCCATAGGTTTTTTACACGACTTTTTATATCCACAGCATTAGATTACCGTGACCAAACGCTCAGATAAACCTTTAAATAGTTTTAAATTGTTTCTGGTTCAATTACATTGATAAATGTCCCCCAAATAATAGACATTTTCTTATTTTTTCTTAGATCAGTTACAATTTAATTACATGTTTTCATAATTATCTTTTTTTCCGTTTAATTATAATTACCGTTGCCTACTTTCCACTCGTAGCACATGGTTCTCAAATTATCTCTAGCTACTCTGCCTAGTGCGTAATTTATAAATCACTTAAACAAATTTTCTAAAAATTCATGTGGAAAGAGAAAACAAATATATATGACAAGTATTCTTTATTATCTTGAATAGAGGTTCAGGTAAACAACTATTACAGTTAATCGGTGACCTATCTTTTGACCAAAACATTGAAATATACACAACAAATAAAATAAAAACACCATTTTCAACAAATAAAAATGACATCGTAAATAGAGCTATTATAAACGTATCATTTCCATAATCACTGCCATTAGGCTTCAATAATGGTTTTTGTATAGACATTTCTATATATTCTGAACACAGGATTTGTAAAAGGTTAAGTTGATGTTATCATTCTTATTACTTATCTGTTAGACGGCTACATTTGTCTTAGTCTGGTTTTAAATCCATTTTACAGTATGAGACATGCTTTTACGATGTTACGATGTTTTCCACCGAAGTGATTTTATTTTTATTTATTTTCCTCCTTTTCAAGCTTTTTAGATCCAAGTTGAGAGACATGAATTGCTTTAAGACAAATTGCGATCTCGTTATTTAAGGCGTCACTTGAAATTGTGTGACGGAAGTCAGCAACATACTGTATAAAATTGGGTGGCACGCGAAGAACGACGCGTTTAAATACTGGAATCTTAGTACCTACACTGTCGTATGTATGAAGAAGAAAGATGTCGTTCGCCATTTTTCGCCGAATATGAAACAACATCAAATATTTAATTTCTCTGCTCTTCCCTTCCAGCACTTAATGCTGGAAGGGAAGAGCAGAGAAATTAAATATTTTATTCAATATTTTATTTTCTCGAGTGTAGATCGAACGACAAACTACAGCATTTCCAGTCGTATACCCCTGCGCCACGACAGGCCCGATTATGTACAGACACAACAATCAAATAAAGATGACACCAAAATAAAATAAATATTTGCTAAGAAAAATAAGATTTTGTATAAAGAAAGTATTTGATACACTCATCGCGTATATACCATATTTACATACGTGATATATTTTTCAGGTTGCGAAGACGCCAATAATATAAGATAATCCCGATCAAAACGATATTTCTAAAGAGTTTCGCTGATCGATGAGTGTGCGATGCTTGGATATGTCAAAAAGTAATTCTTTTTAAGACAAATTAATATTAAGTATATTGTGTTTTTTTATTAATAATAGTCTGTAATATGAGCTTCGCGCTATAGCCCACACATAACAGATTAAGCAGAGGGTACTTAGATAAAAACGTTAAATATTCAATTTGAAAATATCAAATATTTTATTTCAGCTATGGGGATCTATCCTTAACAAGTCGTTTTTACAGTCACGATTTATTTAATGAATAAACAAAAAAAATAGAGTTACAATATCACATTTTTTACTTTATAGTTTTAGAATATTGCATATTGAGTGGAAGAATCCAATGCCATTTCATCTAACTAATGCGTCATATGGCCGAGACCGATGTGGCACAGGTGTACAGTGCGTCACGATAAATGCGACGCTTCTGGGTTCATTTTGCTGTCGATAACAAAGAAAACCGCGTACTTAAGTCACAATGTCTTGTAAATTAAGCAGTGCGTGGGAAATAAAGTATCTTAACACTAGGAAGCTGTCCAAAATATAAAAATTGCCCGATTGGATATCAGAATACCAAACTAAGATAATCTCATAATATTTTAATTAATTCCTCCAAATTTATATAAATATAAAAGTTTATTCAAGAGTGCACTAAAGCCATATTACACTGACCGCGGCAGACTGCAAATGAATTTTCTCTTATGTAAACTAGTGTTCATCTGCACATTTCAACTTCAAACTAAATGTTCAATTAAAAGCTTACGAATTAACTGAATGTCAATTAAGAGCTTACAAATAAGCTTAACTATGGTGGTGGTTTTTAATTATTAATAAAAAAATGTATTTAAATTAAAATTATTAACATATTTTTTTGAAGTTAAGACAGTAGTAGACAGGACAATATAGATCTGACAATTATGTGACCGAATACGACGGTTGTGGGTTAGTCTCCACCTACGGGAAAGCATTATATATATAATTTAACTTCACGCTGTATCCCGCACAGAAGTTAAAGGGGCTCGGGAACCTAGTGTTTTAAACACCGTGCTTTGCCTCGACACTCTTCTTGGGTAGGAGTCAAACCCAAAAAAAGTAATCAGCGACAATTATTACTATATAATTAACTCAATCATTCACGTTAATACATTAAAACTTTGATCATAAGCAATATCTCTATAACACAGTGCATGTTCAATGTCTAACAGAATAGTTAAACGAACATTTACAGTCTGCAGCTGACAGCTTACTACTATAGCATTGTAGTAATGTATAAGTTACAAGGTAGGCGTATAATATCTTAGACTGCTACTATCGAACACTGTCTAAGTAACACCGGAAACAAGATACGGTCTTGCAAGTTTGATAAAACAAAGTATAAGTCTACCATACGATATATGTTTTTAAAAGAAAATGAATGCGTCTTGGTCTAGCTAATGCTTGAATGTTGGAGCAATGATTGTAAGTACATTCATGGGAATAAATTATTTGAATTTCTCGGCTAACAATTCATCTGACGACGGGTGGCCCTTATTCCGCAATTTAGAAAGCAATGTCTTCAAAATTGAATGGCAATTGGGGAACGGAGTGTCTACACTTAAGGTTCCACACCGCTACAGTGTCACTATGGAGTTTGAAAGGTTGAAACCTTTAAATTACAAAATTATGAGAATCTCATCATCATCATCGTTAGCATCGTAATCATCAACTAGTGATGATTTCTATTACGATCGTTAATGGTTCATCGTCATAACCAACGTCGTACCCAGCTATTTATTAAAAAGCGTGGAGCTATAAAATTATATATATATATTAGTAATAGAAATATTATTTATCCATTTTCTAAAAGTAAAATAAATAAACTCTCTCTCTCTCTCCCACTCACTTTCTCTGTTTCTATTTACACCGTCTCATATTTCGTTTACAAAATGTAGATTCCAAGTTCTTTTTTTAGCTTCACGTTGCACATGGCAGAGCAGGCAGAGGGAACTTAAGAATCTAGTGTTAAGAAACTCCATTACGATCACAACTTTCCGCCGAATTTGAGTGCTTCACCTTGTTACCAAAGCCAAGAAATGACATTATTCAATATTTCATTTTTTGAAAATATTAAATACTTCATTTCTTGGAATTGGGATTGAACTCACAATCTTCCATTTACAGTCACACGCTTGTGCCTTTGCGTCACAACAGGCTTCTAACTTTTTCAGTAATTGATAATAAACGTAAAAGACAGTAAAATAATATTCGAAAATGGAATAGCACGAAAACTTTGATTATTTCAAAGTTAAAGATTAGGTATCTGTAAAGTTTAAATTAATTTTATGAAATGTCTACAGTTTAGTCTACAGTTTAGAGATTTAGGATCGAGCAAACATATAAAGTAATGGTTCAGGAAGTGGGAAAGCCACTGTTGTAATAGAGCTTTACGACTTTACTTTGAGTAGCAAAGGGGTCAAGTGGAAATATATTTGATACATCATGGGTTCCGTATAAAAATATATAGAGTAAAATAAACAGTAGTTTAAAGAAATTAAAAACATACTTCCTCACCTCCGTTTGGGTGGAATCTGTTTGAAATAAATTGATAAATAGAAAGAAAATAAACTCAATAAGTTTAATAGTCGATAGACTAAATTTCATCATCAGACCAGCCCGATTGTACTAAAATACTGTATAGATGTCTAATCATCATACAATAATGGTCAGGTTTCACGATAATTAGTAATGCGATTTGTTCCGATTCTTAGATATTATTAAATAGTTTCTTAGTTAGCAAGCGCGGCGTTGAGTACCGCCACTCAACACGCAATGCCACAAATTCGGCGAAAAGTGGGAAACGGCAGTGGAACGGAGTGTCTTAGCACTAGGTTCCCGGGTTCCCTCTGTCTACTCTGCGTGCGGGATACAGCGTGAAGCTCAAAGCTCAATTTCAATATAATAACATAATGTTTTCGATTTAAAACGCTATATCGATTTTAAAACCGTTTGTGATTTACAGCGTTGAGTGTAATAGCTGTCCCTCAATAGTCTTTGTTAGAAGTTGATATTGAAATATTCATTTCACAGTACAAGTTCACTTTAATTATTGATGACTTTCATTGTTAAGCTAAATCAATATAGACACAAGAAAACTACTTTGGAGTTATACATACTACTATATAGTACTTTAGTTTTAAATTAAAATATTTTAATTGGTAATTAGTATGTACTGTCTCGACAATTAGGCAGAATACGGTCTACTGACTATCTTAGCATTATATTCCACGCTTTGCGAGAATCTGACATTGTGATGTAGTTTATATTAGCTTAAATAAAAGCGTTTTTATTTAAATATTTTGTAAGTTATCAAAGTGATTAGACAAAACGCGGCGTCGGGTCCCACGATATGCAATATTTTTCTATAACTGTATTTGGAGAATCGATTGTTTCAATACCAAATAGGCACAGTCCGCCATCATATATATATATGCGAGTAGTATTGGACTTCAAAAAATATTTTAAATATAAACTGCGAAATTTTACGAACAACCTGTCAAATACAGTACTGTTTGCAACATATCGATTGATGCGTCCTTCATGTCAGACTTTGCTATATTTGTTTTTGACAGGTTCATTTCCCTAAAATAGGAAGCTTTTAAATATACACATATTTTCATCATATTATAATATTGTATTGACTGTTCAAGAATATTCTCTACCTCGCGTGTAAAAAAGCCAAGCAAGTTATCAGAGCGAAGGAAATGAAAATAATTCATTTCTTAAATGAATAATTTTCCGAAATGAATTTCTCAATTGAGTGAATTTAAAATGTATTATTTCCCCAATGGGAGTACTCACAATCGTCGCGTATGTGTTCAAAATTGTCAGACATTACTATGGAAATTGTATAAAAAAGTGATTGAGAAATTAATCTCCAAAGCAAAAAGAGAGGTGTTATAAGTTTTATCTGTTTGCCCGTGTATCTATCTGAATAAACCGATTTCGATGCGGCTTTTTTTAAATCGAAAGCCTTGGTCATTGTAGTATCTTAAATATCTTACTAGCACTACAAGCATTTTAACGAGGTAAAATGATATTCTGGGTCGGGATTGAAGGCACCCTCATCGAAATCGAAATACATTTTAAGCATTGTACTATATATCTATTAATATAATGTGTACAAACAATATTGTAGTGTAAAGAGTTTATGCGCTATTTAAAACTTTGAAGGAATTGCATATCATTTATAAAATAACATTAAACAGAACGGAATTCATTGAAAAATTTCTTTTATTAAACAAAATTATCTATCACCAATATTTTAATTCACAATAATATAGAAGAAACGGGCCGTATTTTTTAATAAGATACAATCCAAAATCGTGTACCAAGAATAGTTTCCAGTTAGTTACTCGATACCTTTCTTGCCTCACGTCAACTAATAAGGCCTGAGTGACGGTTGCTTGTTTTAATAGCATTAATTAATGTATCGATTGCTTCTACTTGTTATTTAGTAGAAGCGTAGTAAGCAATTTAAAGTTCAATTTCGTTTGGAAATTTTTGATTTACTTTATGGGTGTAAAATGTAATATTTTTCAACTTGATTCAGTAATCATTTTGAAAAATATTGATATACCGATTTGGTTGCGATTGTTTTTATCTAGAACCTTTTTCATCGTGGTCGATCTTTGCTACGAATACTCGTAGCTAGTTAAGAACTGCAAGCACTTTACTAAGATATACTTACCCGTTTAAAATTATTATTATGTGTTCATTTACCTTATAAATTCAAGAGTATTTTTTTATAGAGTGTTTTTTTATAGACTATAACTTTGGTCGCCATGGGTTTTAAATTGTAAGGGATAGTGAATATATTACAAGTATCAATTATTTCATTGCGTGTTCGTTAATTATGGCTTACAATACTAAAAATAACTAATATCTACCCATCGTTGGTTCAGCATGGCTGACATGGCATAATATACTACACATATAGAAATACTATGTACATTTAAATTGAATATTGAACCTTTCTTCTTTATATCAAAAGTTTGTACTTCTAACTGTCTTAAGGCTTGTCGTGGCTCAGCGGCACAACCGTCAAATGTAAATGCGACGGGTTCGATTGTCATTTGAGGAAATAATCGCTGGTAACGAGACAACGCGTGGCGTTATGTTCCACCACTCAATAAACATACTTCAAAATATGGCGGAAAGTGGGGAAGGGTAGTGTCTTAATGGTAACGGCGTGTCACTAGATTCTCAAATTCTTATCTTGCTATGTGCGTGATACTACAATTATATGATTATACTATATGTGGCGTCGTTAGTATTTTGTTATAAAGAAATATGTTTAAACTAACACGTTCGTAGCATATAATTTAGAGCGAGCCAGCATAAAATTACAGGAAATATAATTATTATCTATGCAAAGAGGAGAACGCGGCATTCTAAATAGAAACACTTGGGATAGAAATAATGTATTTAACTCAACGTATTCCTTGGTCTGTTATAATACGATTTGCAATTTTTATGGTGTAGATGCGAAATGTCTCAATTGAATTACATTGTAGGTTCGATTCCCGCGCCGAATGTGAATTAGTTCCATTTTTCGTGATCTTTGGTAAAGGGGCAGAGTGCGGCGTTAAATTACGAGTGAGTATACATAATAGAAAAACAACAGTTTGAGTGGGAAGTAGGGAATAAGAAGGAACAGAAGATTTTAAAACTTGGTTAAGATATAATGCAAAGAAATTACAATATACTATTTATAATTCCTTTGAACGTAAAACGTCTCATACAGGCAATGTAAAAGGATGTAGCTGATTGTATTCTTTGCATTGGATAGAACACAGGAAACAAAATAATAGAATGAAAATATGCTCGTTTCCTAGAATTTATATACCTACATTATTGTTCATATTGAGAATTGTTCTAAGAATTACCTACATATGTATGGGAATTGCGGTTGCATTACTCCACTAATAGTACTCAAATATTTTGTTTGTTTCACTATTTTAATTTCGTTTTATATAATTTTTAAAATACTTAATGAACGTTGCTTAACGCTGTAGTCTTTTAATTAAGCAATGATAAACATTACATTATATTCATGGATTAATATAGCAATTTTTGTGTATCTCATCGGCTCTTCTCAGCAAATCTCTTTTTCGAATCGGTAGTAGTTTTATGTTGTTTCGATGAAAATACTTGCAAAAAAACAATTTTGATAATGTTTTTTTTTTCAGCTTCAAGCTGTATCCTGCTGATGGGTGTTAAGTTATGACTCTCTGAGGCATTGCTTTTTGAATGGCACAAGTCGACCCAAAAAAAAATTGCGTTAATAAGCAAAATATTAATACAGATATACAACCCCAAAATTTACATAATAATTAGCAAAATGAATGTAGCAGTATCAAAAATGTACTCCTCTAATAAATTTCAAAGGCCTCACGCCGCCACATTGCTTCGTAAACCGGAAGTGACATCAAAGTCGAAAGCGACATTCTGGCGGATTTCGCAAATAAATTTACCCTTTAAATAATACCTGCTTATAAATAAATAATTTCATCGTTATTATTTTGCAGTAAATTAAAGAGTTTGAGTGTACATTATACATATTCATTAATTATTTATTACAGGTAAGTTACTCATTGAGACCTGTGGTACAGCATGACACAAGCGTGCGACTGTAAACACGATAGGTTGTGGATTCAATCCCAATTCGAAAAAATATATTTTTTTATATTTCCATTTCCTCGCTCTGGTATCAAGGCAGTGTTGAGTTCCGCCCCTCAACACTCAATGCCTCCGGAAGGGCGGAAATGCAACGCAAGTTCCGAGCTTACCGCGTGCTACCCTGCTAAATACGAAATACAGTAAAATGTAAAGTAACTGTGTAAGTTATATACATCACACACGTTGGATATGGTTCACAGCCATTCATGGAGATAGGTCGATTTATTTATTATATATAAAACTATTATGTATAATAAATACATTCATTAAAAACGAAATTCAGCCAAAAATATATAAAAAACTGACACATTTGAAAAAAAAATTGTGATTTGTTCCACTTATTTGTATAATAAAACATTTCTAGTTTAACAACATTTATGTAACAAAACGGTATTACACAGGCTTTTTTTGCCGTTTCAATGTCAAGGTAATTTTCGTTTGCGCCCGTAAAACGTAACAAAATACTCAGATGGAAACAAATTTTGTTTCACATTTTTATTAAGTACTTTACATATTTTTAAAAAAGGAAAATATATCATTTTAATACACTTACACAGAGCTAATTGATTTGATATAAAATGGTGTCACGTAAATATTTATCAGTACTGCTCTCCCATATCCACAGATGGATAGACAGAGTGATTTTTTTATATATTTTTTATTTTTTTAGCTTCACCCTGTATCCCACACGAGGCAGGGTAGGCAGAGGGAACCCGGGAAACTAGTGATAAGACACTCCGTTCCACTTCCGTTCCCCACTAGACAGTTTGATTTAACTTAGTGTTAAAAAACTCTGTTTTACACACTTTGTCCAAATTTTCGAGACATTTCATATTGAGAGGTGTAATTCAACGCCGCGCCTTTTCTTGATACCAGAATGACAAAATTAAAATAATTTAATAATCCTAGTGAATCAAATACAATACACATATAAAAAACTTCAAAATTTTTTGCTTATGAATTTAACAAAATCATTTATTTTTTTCTTCGTTAGTCCAGAAAAAAGCCTACAGTCCGTTTCTTTAATTTCCTCGTTCAACAAACAATGTCTCGAAAACTGTGCGGAGAGTGTGAAATGCAGTCTCTTACTCACTCAGACTACTTAAAACGTGTGAAACTAAAAATAACTCCATAGAATGATACAACCATCTTTAAGAAATATTACCAAAATTCTAAGAATCTACGTTTTTCAAAAACTGTTCAAATTACTGCTTGAAAAGAATGTAACATTTTATAATCGTTTACAAAATATTAATACGAAGATCGCATATTCAGTAGAAGTAAATAAAAAATTGTTTTGTGCATTTCAGTAAGCCTCTTTGCAAATACAGAAATGAATGCCAGCGAGATTTTATTGCAAGGTTTGCTTTCTGACTATTAAATCTTGATTTTTTTAGCTATAAAACTAAAAACATATCGTTTGCAGAAGAAAAATTTTTTTGATTTTTATTGCGCTTTGCTTTTAAAAGTTTTTTGGTTTATTTTAACAGCGATAGAGATAAATAGAATTTTTATTTTTGCGATTGGTAATAAATTCACAGCGTATGGTTTACACTCAGATGCAAAGTCGTTAACCACGATAGCTTCTAATCGGTCTAGTGTTTTAATAATATGTATATATTATTAAACTAAAGTCTAGAAGTGCAATCTCGATATTTCAAGATAAAGCTCATGGTGGGGCCATCTATTTTTTCACATTAGATAAAAATATTTTTTTCATTCCAATAAAAATAATAGTAACTTTGTGATAAATGATACAGTTACGCGCTTAATCACGCGTTCAACGGGTTTGGCTAAAATAATTAAGTTATAAGACACTCTGTTCTTCTTTTTAAGCTCGCAGCGGAGCTTTATCTCTTGCTGCTTATTTACTTCACTCAGCTTCACATTTCACTAGGTGGGTGCTTAATTCCTGTGAGCACCAAACGCTACGGTATCTCTTACGCAAACACCTTTTTTACAGTCAGATGACGTACGCACGTAAGCATCGCACCGTCCTTTACTTTCAGTTTCCTAATAAATGTTAAATATAAACTTTCCTTTGAGTGATATTTATAGTTACATCTACCGTGTGCAGTCTCATATGTCAATTACGCTGTCATAATCAAATAACAGATCTTATATAAAGGTCAATTTATATCTAGATCTGAATTAAATAAGAAATAAATCAAGAAATTTTAGAAAAAAAGTATTAAAGATAAAATATATATGTAAAGCTTTAAATTTAAACCGAACACTTTCTTCTTATATAACACTTTCTTTTTTTTTTTTTTAATTTTCACTGTATCGCACATACAGCTGAGTGGACAGAGGATTCCTTAGAAATTTAGAACAAAGAAATGCATTAGTGCACAAAAATAAGTTTTTAATTAATGTAAGCTCTATTCTTTAATAATCTCGTGTCTTATTCCTATAAACATAGGAAGTTTTTGTGATTCGGAAGATTATTGGTTTACAGTCAGTTTACTTAAAGAAAAAAGTATTAAGAAAAACTGCATCAAAATCCTTGGAAAGCAAAAATGAATTTAAAATTATTTCCAATTTTTAAATGAAACACTTTTAAACGGATTAATCGCGTATATTGAGTTTTAAACATTTTTGGAAACGCACGTTTCGAACACTTTACAGTAGTCCGTGGTCACGGGTAGACCACGGACCACGGACTACTGTAAAGTGTTCGAAACGTCGGGTTTCCAAAAATGTTTCAAACTCAATATACGCTAATAATCCGTTTAAAAGTGTTTCATTTAAAATGTGTAACAATTGCGAAAATCAACGATACTATTACTTCCACTTTATGGCACTGCGCTAAAATGAACGTCATTCACATAAAAAAAAAAAACAACTGAGTTATAAGTTACGTCAAAAATATATTTCATTTACATTACTCATCTGTAAAGTGCTGTAGTATCATAATTCATAACAGATTGAACGAGAAAATTATAATATGTGTAAACCTATCAGTTTGTTAATGAAATATTTTTGTAAATGTACTACATATGTAATTGAAAATTAAATTGAATCAAGTGATTTACAACTTAACTTTAGTAATAAAAAATAGCTTCAAGCTGTATCCCGCATATGGCAGGATAGGCAGAGAGAATCTAGTCACTGCAGCCCTCTCCATTCGAGAAATTGAGTGTTGAACGCCGCGAATAACTAAAAATAATTATTTCCTCCCTAAAGGACGAAGACGGCCAAAGTCAATTCTAATATTTCATATCACTTACCTTAAATAAGTATAGCACCGTCAAATAACCTACCTTGCCATCGCTCTTCCTGTACGCATCGTGGACTCGCCACATTAAGCCATGACCGGCGGGGCTGTTCTCCTTGCCTACTTCGAAGAACTCCAAAATAGGATTGTTCTCTAGGGTCGGAGGGTGACTGTTCACTGCTATTTTCATCTTCGATATGATGGCTGCCATTTCGGGTAAAACCCGATTACTTTGCTGCGTTGGCTCCAGCTTGGGGTCGCGGTTGCCTGGAATTTAATAAATGATTTGTAATATACACATATATATTAAAAAACAAATATGCACATACAAAAATGAAGTTTTATTTTATTGGCATCCTTTTTTTAATTTCTTAGATCTATGGTCTTAATACGTATTGGTCTGTCACTGCTATAAAACCGACCAATCAGGACAGCGTTTAAAAGGTTTACAATATTTCGATAGTTCACAATATCGCGGGAGAGATTGTAATCTAACGATGTTTATAATATTAAGGTGGCATATACTTTGAATTCAATAAATAAGTTTTTTGTTCTTTTACTCTATTGTTAAGTCAGTTCATTTCAGTTTATTTTACTCAGCTTTTCGCTGTATCCAGCATTCAGCAAGGAAGGCAAAAGGAACTTGGGAACCTAGTGTTAAGACACTACGCCAAATTTAGGAAATTGCGTGTTGAGAGGCGGAACTCAACGACGCGTTTTGCCTTGTTACCAAAGCGTAGACATAGGAATATTAAATATTCACTATATATTTACAGTTTCATTTTTCGATTAATTGTGTGTTAAGTGGAAACTTAACGCTGCACTTTGTCCACCTGATGAAGTAATGTGGTAGCAGGGTAGGCAAAAGGAAGCCTAGAAAATTTTGAGGCAATGTGTGACTTTGGTGGAACGCAATGACTACGAGGTAAGCTGCGTCAGCTTTGTCGAATCCATAACCATTGCGTTTTCACTATATGATATGCCCCTGCGCCTCGACAGGCCCACACATAATATTTCAGCGTAAAATTCTTTATATGAAATTTCCCACTAGTATTTTAGCAAAATATAATAACATTAAGGCTTACTGGGAAAAGTGATTATTTTATCACAACAAAATTAATTAATCTTAATAGTAGGTCCAAATTTTCAATAATGTATTACAGTGATTTTTAGACAATACGATCATGAGAATCAATGTCTGATGGCAATTTATTTTGTAATATGGACTAAACGTATATATTATAGTATGTTTAACTATATTTATTCTATTTTTTAAAGTTTTATTCTACACCTAGGAAAGAAATCACTTAACGCTACCACTTTATATCATATATCATTCTCTCTTGTCATACGAAAATTATTAACAAATTGTCTTTGGGCGGAAATTGTTTTTTGGCGGAAATTTGTAAAAATCTCCCTAAAGAGATGTTAACAACGTAAATAAGTTGTAACAAGCGTATAAGAATTTCGACGGAGCTTGGTGAGAACGAATGTCTTAGTTGGTCAGAGCGCTTGGAGGGTTTCCAAGAGGCGCGGGTTCAAATCCTGATATGTAAATTTTAACATATCAGGATTTGAACCCGCGCCTCTTGGAAACGTTTACACGTTTTTAAATTTAGTATGCTTAACTATTTTTTATTAGACTATTTTTGTTACAGCTTCACGCATGGCAGGGAAGACAGAGGGAGCTTAGGAACCTAGTGTTAAGACACTTTGTTCTGTTCCTCACTTTCCGCTTAAGGCATTGCGTGTTGAATGGTGGAACTCAACGCCTTGTTACTAGAGCAAAGTAATGAAAACATTAAATATTTAATAAAACAAGCAAACAAGATTAAAAATGTTACCCCTGACCCAAAAAAATTCTACCTCGTTTTGACAAAGTGCTTGTAGCTCTTAAACTGCTAATCCGATTTTCATTAAAAATAGCTAATAGCTTTGTATAGGGCTTTCGATTTAACATCCGGAAATTCAGTTAATTTGTTCATATTTTTCCTATTTTCTATTTACTATAAATATACTTGAAGCAACTGCGACTGTAAACGTGAGAGGTTGTGGGTTTGAAAGCCAGTCGAGGAAATGAAATAGTTAATATTTTAATTATTTACTGTGAAGTTCGCCACTCAACATGGAATGCCTCCAGAATTCCAAGAGAACTGGAATGGGGACGGAGTGTCTTAACACTAGATACCCTCTGATATATATATATATATATATATATATATATATATATATATATATATATATATATATATATATATATATATATATATACATATATATATATATATATATATATATATATATATATATATATATAT
>DWMZ01000628.1:0-20793 GCA_018249855.1 Eueides tales michaeli | reverse complement strand
TTAACAACTTGCTTGCCGTAACACCTATTTACCTGATTTTTTAATAAGTTGAAAAGGATTTTTTTCCTTGTTCCAGCATTCCCCGTTATAAACAACCTAAGACGCTCCTCACAACCATTATGAAGCTATTCTGAAATATTTCTTGATATATATATATATATATATATATATATATATATATATATATATATATATATATATTGAGAGTTATATATACTTATACTTATATTTGTTTATTTCTCTGTTTTGTTATTATACGTATAATATCTATACAATCATATTAGTTATGCATAATAATAATATGTATTGTTATGTGTATTTACTCTCTTCATTTGCCAGCTGTTATATTCGATGGTACCCCTATCGCCTGCAGTAATTCTATTAAGAATCTAGGCGTCGTCATGAATAACACCTTATCTTAGGCTCCTTAAATTTCACATATTTGCCGTAAAATATTCGCATCAATGGGATCTCTCAGAAAATGAAATAATTTGCTTCTCATAAAAGAAAATATTACTATTCAATTCCGTCCTTCCCCCTACTACGCCAACATTTCTTACCTTGACTTATCACAAGAACGCCAAGACAAGTTAGAACGTCTACAAAATCTCTGCATCAAATATATATTTGGGCTGAAAAAGTTCAATCATATATCTGAATACCGTGATAAGCTTCAATGGTTAACAGTGCGGCATCGTCGATATTTCCATACCCTATGCATTTTTTATTCCATTCTTTTCCATCCGAACACTCCTCGTTACCTTAAAGAGCGCTTCACTTTCCTAGATTCTGATCCCACGCTTCAGCTCAACCTACGCTTTAAAAGTGACAACAAATTAAAGATACCTATTTGTAACACAATTGGTTATAAAGAATCAATCTATCTATACAGTTAAAAGCGTCGTTTTGTGTGATAATCTTCCACCTTATATTGCAATGCAATCAAAATCTCTTAATACGTTCAAAATATCCCTTAAGCGTTACTATTTGGCACAACAAAAATAATATATGGAAAATTTATGTATATATCATCTATAAATATGATATGTATTCTGTATGTATTTTACTTATTGATTTGTTTACTTAGTATGTATTTTTATATAGTTAACATAAAATGTAGCATATATATTAATATTTTAAATTAATCTGATTATTTCATTTGTTTATTTTCACTATCTATTATTTTATGCACTACATTTTTTTCTATACGACTTTGTTTTTGTTAAAGGTTACCTGTAAGAGATCACTAATAGTGATAAAGTCGCCTTTGCATAGTACCTCTATGGGTAAAATATCCATATATATTTTTCATTTTCTATTCGTTATCTATTTATATTTCTTTCTTTTCGTGAAAATGCTGTATTTCTTTTATGTATGCAATAAAGAGTTTCAGCTATCCATCTTCTTTTCGCACTTTATATTTAAAATTACTTATTTATTACTTATTTTCTTATTCCTGGTATTTTGCTATTGATTATGAAGTTACCGACCTTAATTACAATTGTACGTTGTAAATAATATTTATTGCTTTACCAAGCAAAAGTTAGTCCTTTTAAATCAAAATTCCACCTTGAACACGACTTAAGCTTTTTCTTATAAAATAACATTATTCTTATAAAATCATAACTATCATAATATATAAAATGTGTTAAGCATATTATATATCATAATATTTGTGCTTAATTACGGCTATGATCTCCCTATCACATTCCACGTGCATATGTTACAATACTCAAATCATAAGCCACGTCAGAATGTTGTTTTAATAGATACTATCAATCTTTGTCATTTGCCAGACTATCATTTACTGTAAAGATGAACTGTTCTGTATAAATACTAAGTATGTTAGTAAAGCGCCTGATTACCGATCAATATTCAGTATTTACATGTTAGGTTGAGTATTAATTAATACTAACTAATTAATACTAATACTAAATTAATTAATACTAATTTAAGCTAGTACCATTTCAAATTATATACTATATAGTAATAAGTTTACTGTATAGTGTATAATTTGGAAAAACGATTATTTAACGTCTATAAGCTACATAAATCGATATGTTTGCTACTACACGGGTAACAGCAACAGTACACCAGTAGAAATGAAAATATGAAATTAATATTTCATTCATATTTTCATTTTCTTGCTCTGGTAATAAGACAAAAACGCGGCACTAGTAAAAACGCAAATTCCTCAAAAAATTATGCACGGACCCAAAAAAATGGTTTACATTACATCCAAAAATACTTGCTTCATAATTTTTCTCCAAACGTGATTTTGGCAAACTTTTGATATACGTGGACAGACGTAGGTATCATAAATATAAAGAGAAGCGTTCTTCACAAAAATGAAAAGTTAAATCATCTTTTTAGGCGTAGCTACAAAATAGGTACGGATAGCATACTAATGTAGCAAGTATCAGCGTCAAAGAACGATATGTTCATTGTTCTTTTACAGGCCGATTTGTCGTGAAAGCTTCGTGTAGATAAACGAACACATTTGTTCGTTCAATTTTTTTATGTAATGTATCTAGATTAGTATCCTTAGATTCTTTTATTAGTTTGTAATTTTAATTACATTGTTTTTATAAAGTGTATGTAAATTTCCATTTCCACATTCCTTTTACTGGTATTGATGTATAGAATTTATTGCATACAAGTATATAAATAAAAACAAAAATATAAAAATATATTAATCTAATAGTAGGTTATAGTTGATAATATTACAACAATATAATACATAAGTTATCTTGTAAGGAAGTTTCGTTCGGCCTGACATATTCTGAGTACGTAATACGCTAGCTAGATCAGCGGTGGGCAAAGTGCTGCTCCAGAGCCGCATATACACAAATATACCATGTACAAGCTACCGGCTGAAATTGTTCGGTGTATATTTTCGGCGTACTCCGTAGACCATAAGTATTGTCCAGGCTTATTAAAAAAATGTATTTAGCTGCATTTCTTACAGATATTTATATATGATTTTATAACATCCGCTATACATACTTGAAATCTTTCCTATGTCAAAATGTTTGAAAATTTCTTCTATTTATTCATGTTCAAAAATTATTTTCAAATATATAATTTATTTGTCAAAAAATCTGTTTGTCTGTGCGTTTGTAGGCGCTAATCTCAGAAACTGCTGTCCAGATTTAAATGCAGTTTTCCTATCATATTTTGGCAACCCTCCTTATTATAGATATTGAGTGTTTATTTTATTTAAATCGATGAAAAAATAAAGAAGTCACGTGGATTTAAAATATTAAATTGATATGTTTTTTTTATTTATTTAGCTGAAATATTTTAATATATCTTTTATGCACAGATCCTGATCAGTTACAGATTTATTATGAGTGTAGATATAGATGAAATTGTAACATTTTTTGGCTTCTAACTTTTTTAAAAGTTGTTGTAGTATTTATATTTGGCTTTTTGATTAATAAGTTTGCCGAACAATGCGCTAGATAGCTGTTTTGGAACGGACCCGGTTACATGGTTTTTTCACCCCAGATAATTCTACAAAATTGAAAAACTCTGTAGGGTACGATGTCACTTGTTCAGTGTCCATTACGTTATCTACTGAAAGATACTCGACAACATTGCCTTCCACATCTGGTATAATTTTTTCATTAATCTGGCCTACTGTCTCATTTGTCGGTGCTAAAATTGCCCTTTCACACAACCATTCTCAACTACTTATATTCATTTGCAGATAGGGACATAAGACATAAGTTTTTGAAACATTTGTACTATAGTTATCATGCCGTTACAATCTGTTGGCATACATTCATCTCCAGTTTTTAGAAGGGCCTTTTCATATTGCCCTGCCTGAGAATAATTATGTACTTGTTCCACCATATTTGTAGTAAAATCAAACTTTTATCGTTCGGCCATAATATAGACTTTGTAAATTAAGTAAATATATAATCGTTTGCCGTGAAATTAATATCGATATTTTACATAATGCAACACAAAGTAGTCGTTTTCTAAATTTATATAAATCATTAAATTGAACTAATATGTTTCGTGAACAAACTCGCATTACAACAAATTCAGCAACCAGTATAAATAACGTCACTATGACGTCGTCGTCACTATGACGTCGTCGTCACTATGACGTTCTGTCACTATGACGTCGAGGATAGTTTTAGTTAGGGGCCGTCCATTAATCACGTGATGTTTTTTTAGCATATGTTAACATATTTTCATTGCTTCTTTTTGAAATAGCCCTTAAACGCGTAGAAATAATCGATTTTTGTAAAATGCACCTTAAAGCTATATCTGTTAAGTTACTGAGCTCTATTATAACACACATCGCACCTCACTTATCATTGATATTTAATATAGGTGTTAACAAAGGCATTTTCCCGATCTCATTTGCCATTGTTTAAGAACAGAGAAATGCCATCAAATTTTTGAAGAAATAATTTTACTCAATTATCTATGTATTTGAATAGACATAGTATTTTAAATAGTACACAGTATGGTTTTACTAGATGCAGATACTACATCAGATGCGGAAGTTGTCCTACTTACTTACATTTATAATGCTTGGAAAAATTCACAAAATGCGGTCAGAATGCTTTGTGATCTGTCTAAGGCTTTTAAATGCGTAGACCACTATACGTTATTACGTAAACTTTTAGCTTTTAGCGATTATGGAGTCAAAGGCATTGTTCGTGATCTCATTGCTTCGTACCTGAGAAAATACCAGTACGTTACTTTAAATAATGTAAAGTCTTCCGGTAGCTTTCTGCAGATGGGTGTCCCACAAGGATCGATTCTAGGGCTTCTTATGTTTTTAAATATATATAAATGACCTCCTCTTTTGCGTTAATAATTTATGGGATATAGTATGTAATAATTTATGGGATGGGATGTAGTATTTGTTGATGATACTTCGTTAATTTTTAAGCGCACAGAAAACCACGTGTATACAATTTAGTATGCCGAGCGTTAAGAAAAATGAGCTTAATTTAAACATTGATAATAAAATTCTCCATTTTTATGATACTGCGGTATTCTTAGGACTAACTCTGGATTCGAAACTACAATGAGACGGGAGTCTCATCTGTTTTCTTTTGCGGGCAGACTGAGCTCCTCTGTATATGCTGTTAGAAAAGTGAGGCACCTTATGTTGTTACTGCACGGCTAGTTTACTTTAGCTATTTCCATAGCATATTGTCCTACGGAATATTACTCTGGGGCACTGCTGTAGATATCGAATCAATATTCGTAATTATAAAAAGAGCAGTTCAGGCCATTTACAACAGGGAGCTCGGGAATCCCTGATATTTTTTTTTAAAGAAACGGGTATTCTTACGGTTGCATCACATTACATATATGATAATATAACATTTGTTCGGATAAATATTCACAATTTATTAAAGTACAGTGATAGAAATGATATCAATACAAAAAGTAAAAACAAGCTGATCACTCCTAGTTTTCGTCTTTAAAAAGTTAGTAAGTCTTTTATGGGACATGAGACAAATATATATAATAAAATTCACCACAAGTAATTTTATATTTGCCACTTCAAAAATTTAAATTGAAAGTTAAAAATATATTGTTGGGCAAAGCATATAATTCAATTCAAGAATATTACCACGATAAGAATACGTGGGATTAAATGCTGTTGGTACTCACTCAGGAATCTAACTATGATATATATTTATTTTAATTGGTATTTTGAACAGAGCAACTGTTGAGTTTCTTGCCGGCTTTTCTCAAATAGATTAGTTAGATTACTTTTTTTTAATATAGTACCTAATAGCTACAATTTTTTTTTTCATTTGGATTTTTTATTTTGTGTTACTTTTAATTTTGATACTTTCATAATACTTTCTTTTGCAGTAATTAATAGCGGGTGAAACTGCAGATGGATCGCTAGTTATGTAACTAAAATAAAATGACAGATATCAACTATAATGGTACCGACTACTGACAGATGTCTTCAGAAGAAATAATATTATTAATTAAATTAAAAGGAGAAGTCCTTTATCATTAAAAACAATTGATTACAGAATATTCTACAAGATGGATTGTGATGACTAAGCCAGAGATTATGTAGTAATTTAATCTCTTTTAAGTAGCACAAATATAACACAATATTCTCTAAAGTGCATATCATATTTACTTATTTAGAAAACGTATAAATATTTTAACCTAGCTAGATTTTAACACTCGCCTCTTGGACATACATACATATAATTTTTTTAATCATTTATAAATCATGTAATACTTTACGACAAACTTAATAACATTTATAAATGTCTTTATTTATAACTGATCTAGAAAAAACATTTACAAAGCCAGAAGAAATGATAAAATAGAGACGCAATGTCTCGAATTTGAGTACAACACGAAGCTTTCTCTGAGCTGAACTTAATTAAATGTTTGTGAAAATCATAAACTAAAAAGAACATGAGTAACTTGGTCGACCTTCAATAGAATAAATTTTGTATCAAATCTAAGTGTATTGAAATCTGAAAAGCCTATTATTGTATATTGTTTTGTTTCTATTCTCATTTTAACACCATTGAGTGTCTTCATCAGGAGGAGAATACCTACTAAATAGAATTTTACATTGTTAAAACAAAAAGCAAAAAGACTAAAATTTCATCATAATATTGTGCTAAAATTGTATTAATCGCAATATACTTTATACATACAATTATAAAACACTGAAATGATATGATACTAGTAATTCTCGAGTAATCGATTCTGCAGCTTAATCTTGGTGTAAACACGACAGTTATGGGTTCCAGCTCCACTCAAGAAATTAATTATGTATATTCAATCTATTCGTTCTGACATATAAAGCACCCTGCGGTATATATGCGAGTAAGGTGCAATGCAACTTTAAGGTTAATTCAATTTTGTCAGCCGATTTATAAATAAATAAATATTTTAACGTTAAAACATTTCATTACAAAACATAAAGGAGTTCATTTTTAACATTTTCTACTCAAAAAAAACTTATAACTCGACATCATACTGATATTTTCACTGATTTTACTTTATATTGTTAACATAACATATACTATATTGTCAAGAAATCTACTAAAAGCTCTTCTACCAACATCTTGAACGTCTGCTAACTTATAAGGTTTTGTTTACTATATATTTTTCATATACTTATATAATCGGAAAAACATGTAGATACATATCATATAATTTTAATGTCGTATTACATTTCCTTAACAAAAATTGTCTTATGTTATTCATAAAATATGATTGATTAATACTCCAAACAAAAAGCAAAGCAGTCCAGATAACGCTGACGCTGAGGTGACCTGCACCAAAATATAAAAAACGGAGTGACCAAGCTCTATGATATTTTTACATATTAACCTAAAAATGAATTGTCCATGATACTAATAAAATATTATTCTTTTTAAAAAATTATATTTTTTATACACATACTTCAAAGTGGATGTAGCTAGATATCATCAAATGGATTTACAATATAACTTTATAAACACAAATGGCGATTACTGACTCGATATAATGTTCGTAATAATAAACTTATAACCAGGCGACCCTGTGCATGTAGAAATGGGAAAAGCAAAAACGTATATATATATATATATATATATATATATATATATATATATATATATATATATATATATATATATATATATATATATATATATATATATATATATATATATATATATATATATAAGCATATATTAGGCAGAACAACCAAGATTATTTTATTTTTAACGCGACACTGCCCTAATGTGAATTTCATGTTCTATTACTTTACTAAGAGACCTTAAATTTATCCATATAACAAAGCAATGCTCGCAAATAAAAATGTCATCTTTTGGGAAATAAAGAAGCCGATTTTGAGTTAACTTTATGAAACGATTGGTAGACTTAATTACATAATTAATCAATATTTAATAAAAGTTGCTAATTTATTGACGTCGCATTGACCGAGATTTTTAAGTCAATATACAATATTAATAATATGTCAAGGTAATATTTACAATATAAGCCAAATAGCTGTAAGTAATCAAACGGCGTAAATTTTACAAACACTAGAAATCAAATAATTACTTATAATAATTTCCAGTCAAATTATAAACCGTGTGATTCCGGCTTAGAATAGGATCACCCTGGTACTGATGGTGTCGTAAGAGGCGACTAAAGTACGAGTGGGAGAGTCACGTTGTCAGCAATGGCAACACGCATGGGCAGACTCGACCGGATTGTTACCACCCCCGGCATTTAAAACCGGCGTTAAGTAGTGACTTTGGTCACTGCGTTTCGCATTGGGTAATGCCGGACCCCGGTGCCCATCCACCTTACAGACCGGCAACGCTTCTGTAGCTCCTCTGGTGTTACACGGGGCCGTGGGCGGCGGTGATCACTTACCATCAGGTGACCCGTATGCTCGTTTGCCGTGTCTTTTCTAATTAATATAGTGATACAATGACAGGTTCCTAAAATAAAAATCTGTGGTTTTCATCCATTATGTGATTATATTTAGTGTACAGTAGCTACTGTACATTATAGAAATCTTTACAAATAGATACTTGACTGGGAAGAAGCCTACCTACCTACCTAAACTAAATACAATAAATTACATAATATGTAGATATTTAAGTATACATACCTATAAAGATATTTAAGTCTTCAATGTTCTACTCTGTTTCCTGTATTAATTTATGTAAAGGTTATCCCTTCATATGACTGTAGTGATGTTTTTTAAATAAAAATAATGAATTAATTTACATTTTATTTACATTAATATTTACATTTTCCCGCTCTGGTAACAAGTCAAAAAAAATCGTGGCGCTAAGTTCAGCCACTTACACGCAATGTCTAAAATTCGAGGGAAATAGAGAATCGAAAGTAGTTAATCAAAAGTAATCTTAACACTAGGTTACCAAATTCTCTCCGCCTACGCCATCTTTTGCGGGATACAGATAAAAGCTGACAAAAAAAATCTAAGTTTCACGTTTACACGCTCGTGCTCCTGTGTCATCGTCCTGCAAACTAGATGAGCGATATCAAATAATCCGACTAAAATTATTTTTTTGTATTGTAAGTAAAATTTAAAATATTAAATTTTACTTACAATAAACTGAAATCTTTTCTGTGATAATTAACATCAATCATACTGTGTGTGCTTTTATTATAAAATTCTTGACATATCGTAGCGCTTACTTAAGTAGGCGGAAAGTGGAGCAATGGCAAGTAAATCGTTACTTAGCTTGTATGACACGAGTAATATGAAATGGTATTCAATTTACCTTTATATTCTTTTCGCTACAAGAATGTGATCTACACTTTCAAGTGATTTAGTGCTTTAGGGTCTTAAATACTGGTATCCATTATCGAACTAATTTTCTTTTCCTTTAGCTAGAAACGCTTGCCAAAACCAGTAGTGTGTTAGATTAACGAATGCAATGTAGAGGAAAAGAAAAATATTAAATGCTTAAGCTATTTATTATTTCAATGTTATAAAATTGTTACTTTTAATTTACTAAGTAACTGTAAAATAATGTATATAAGTCTAAGTAACATTTTCTTATATGCATATATCAAATACGTATTTACAAAGAAAGAAAGAAATTTTAAAGAAAGAATATAACAATTTTTGGTATATAACAATTTTTGGTAAGTATACAAAGTGTGATAATTGCTTACTCTCATACGAAAAATATTTAGTGTAATCATTCATACTGTTATGTGACTTATTTAGTTAATGATTTTACTTTGACTTTAATATATTTCTGGCTAATTTGAGATACTATACGTGAACATATTTTAGAATATTTCAAATTATATGCACATTTTATAAGTAGATATTAATTCGACTATTTATTTTAGAAATGGCAACATCTCAAGTAAACAAAAAGAGAAAGAGGTGGGAAAAGGAGGAAATGGCCGGTGCTATTGGCGCCGTTCGAGAAAAGAGGATGGGATATTTAAAGACTGCGAAACATTTCAATGTTCCTAGGTCAACACTTTTTCGTTTTGTCAATAATAAAGACTCTCCTATTGAATCGGTAATGAATAAAGTTGTTGCTTGAAAGCCACTTTTTGATTAAGATATTGAAAATTTTTGCTTGTGGAGTACATATTAACTATGGAAAAAGTTCTATGGGCTTACCAGAAAGGACTTGCGTCGCTTGACGTATCAACTGGCTTTCAAAAATAATTTACGAAATCCTTTTAAACACAGGTTTGCTGGACGATACTGGCTAGAAGGGTTTTTAAAATGACACCAGGCAACTTTGCCTGTAAGACAGCCAACTGGCACATCTCAAGCACGAGCTAACGGATGAATGTATGAAGAAAAAACTAAAGAAAGAATGGCTGAATTTTACGACAATCTAGTAAAAATCCATGCTGATAAGTCTTTCCCTGCTGCGCGCATATTCAGCGTTGATAAGAGTGGCCTTTCTATAGTCCAGAGTAAAATTCCAAAAATTATAGCTCGAAAAGGGAAGAAACAAATCGAAGCAATGACGTCAGCCGAAAGAAGGTCCTTAATAACTATAATAATTTGTATGAGCCCAGCAGCAATATTGGATCCTCCCGAGATAATTTTCCTTGCGTAAAAATATGCCTGATTAAGCAACAGGAGGAGAGAGGAGCGAGAGAGGAGTGAGAGGAGCTCCAGTTGGTTCTATAGCAAAAGCATATCCATCAGGATGAATCCAAACTCACTAATTTACGCAATGGTTTCAACATTTTGTAGAATATGTGAAACCAACAGAGGCATACCCAGTATTCTTGATTCTCGCTCGCCATTACAGTCACGCCAAGAACATAGAGCTGATAGATCTAGCAAAACAGCGTTATGTGATGATTCTATCACTCCCACCTCACACACATAAAATTCAACCGCTGGATGGCACTTTCACGGGACCCCTAAAGTCTTATTACAGTGAAAAAGTTCAGGTGTTTCTCCGAGAAAATAATAAGAAAATTTTACGCCGTATAACGTTGTCAAGCTATTTGGAAAAGCCTACATCAAATGTCAAACTGGTGAAATTGCTGCTAATGGTTTCAGAGTTAGTGGTATATATCCATTTCATCGAAATATATTTACTCAAGCCGATTACATGAGTGCTGCTGCAGATTTTGAAGAAGAAGCTGCAGTTCGAGATTGTTAAACCATTTCAATGGCGATAACTTCGCCTGTGGTTGTTACTTTGCGAATAGAAAATGTTGATGACACAGAGCCAGAGCCGTCAGAGATTCGATCACTTGTTAGCCCTTTTCTAATTTCTCTCGTGCCTACAATAAAGAAGAAAACCATCAATAGAGGCCGTAAGCCAGCAAGATCTGCAATAATCTCAAGTTCTACTTATAAAAAAGACCTTGAGAATGCACAATTTAAAAAGTCTGACGAAGATTATTATTCCGATGATGTACCAACAAGAGATGAGACTGCAATCCCTACTACTACTACGCCGACAAGATTGATAAGCTAGAGAAGTCAAGACTGTTATAAAGATTAGAAATTTATTATTTCTTAAGATAAAGTATTAACAGTCTATTAATGAAAAAGATGAATTAAATTACTATATTCCAAATAACTATATTCCAAATCACCTGCTCTCTAAGTCAATTTACGTAATTTTTAATTTGTAGTTCTTTTTGTTTTTTGTTAAGGTTCCTGAGATATATATATATATATAGATATATATATATATATATATATATATATATATAGATATATATATATATATATATATATATATATATATATATATATATATATATATATATATATATATATATATTAGTTTTGATTAAAATATGTAATAATCGTGAAAATCAAAGATCTTACTACATACAGTATATTTTTGAGTGACTGGTGCTTCCATCTTCAGTCTTCTGATGTAGATGGATCTACTTTTAGTAGCATATTAAAATGTCTATAAATGTTAGTCAATGATAGTCTCATGTTATGTATTTTTATAAATATAAAAATATTACGATTTAGTTTTTTCCGTACAGACTACAAATATACTGACAGTAAATAATATAATCATTTATTCAAGAAATGCTTATCATTTTGAACAATAGAGCTTATTTGTGTGTCTCGTTATTTCTACGTTGGTTATAATAAATAATTTAGCTAGTTTAACAGGTACTTAGTTCATGTTGATTAAAGCATCCTCTTAATAGAAATATAAATATCTTTGTCTACGTCTTTGGTTTATTTGGAGCGTTTCGTACGGGCTTCTTATGAAATGACCTGCAATAGTCATTCTTCCCACATTATTTAAGTCGCTATCGTCATGAGCAATATCACGAAGATGAATATATTATTCAGGTCGAAGCTGATGTTGTTTTAGATGGATGAGTCTGTATGCATAAATATACATAGCACCACCTTTCTTGTTAGTTTCAGAACCTGAAATCATAAATGATAAGCAATTATATAGATTTAACGATACTGAATTTTTCTAATATTATTAAAAATAGCCTGTTACTTTATACACAAATAAGAGTAGGTGGTTCGACAAGACAAAACATCGGTGCTTCTACTGTTCTGCGATGACCCTCCATTATTATTACCTATGTAAGTTTAAGAGTACATATGTACATATGTTCATACTATAAAAAATATATAAGATATCATAAGAAATATTATATTAATTAAATACATTGGCGTTATATTTTACAATAAGTGACACTTAGTTAAATAATATATACGACTAACGAAAGCTTTTAGTGTTAAATGAGGAGGATTAGGATACCTAAACGCACGACAATGGATTCGTTCTTTGAAAGAGATACTAATATTTGTAAAATAAATGCGTCAATTATATGCGGATTATTCTTCTATGATTAAGGAGCTTTCTATCTATATCTACTACCCTCTAGTACGAGGGTAGTAGATAAATCATAAAACATAATACAGCATTAAATATTTTAGTCTTCCGCGACCACGACACTGTTCTAGAAACATTGTAATTATACAAATATTTTTTTGCTAAGAATAAAATATCAAGCTGAGATATACATTTTTATAATATAAATTTAGAAACAGTCGCGCCGCAGCTAAGTGTAATTTCATTAAAATCTATTCAGTTTGCATTCAACAATTCAGTCTGCATTAACAATCTGGGTTGAAGTCAAGAAGAAAGGATCAATTTCTGGATTGTTGCCAAATCAAACCGCATTGAGAAACTCCAAAAGTTGTGTAGTTTTTTGTAATTTCTACGTATCTCTTTCGATTTTCAGGGATCCATACCTCAAAAAGTAAAAACGAAATCCTTATAAGATTACATGTTGTCCGTCTGTCTGTTTGTCAAGACCATTTATCTTGAGATCACGTGAAAATATCAAGAAGAAATTAATATCAAATATTGAGGTCGACGGTCCCTTGGAGCGCAGAAAAATACTAGTAGTAATGCTATTTATTAATTTTTTTTTAGCATCTCTGCAAGAATAATTTAGAATTTTGACGTAGCTTGGTGAGAACGAATGGCTTAGTTGGTCAGATCGCTTGGACGGTTTTCAAGAGGCGCGGATTCAAATCCTGCTTAGTTTAAATTTTTATACGTTTTTAAATTTGGTATGTATGGATGTATGTATGTATGTTACTCTTAAGCGAAAAAACTATTTGACGGTTTGGAACGAAACTTAACACTATTAAAGGTTATACATCAGAATTACTTATAAGTATAGTCTACAATTTGTAATGATTTTTATGTAATTTTAGTCCTAATATAACGATACATATCAATGAAGTCGGAAAAATGGCTACCTTGACGTACGCTGCCTAAACCATTGGAATTACACAAAGATGGTGTACTGTAGAAATGTTTGTCTTGAATATATTAAGTATAACAAAAGGTACGGACCCTAAGTCATTAGTGTAAGAAATAAAACTTTAAAAAAAATAGGTAATTAATAAAATAATAAATTAATGATAGCATGAATTAAGTTTGAGGCCTGTCGTGGCGCAGTGGCACCAGCGTGTGACTGTAACCGACAGGTTGTGAGTTCAATTCCCACCCGAGGAAATGAAATATTTAATATTATTCGCTTTGGTAATAAGGCAATATCGCGGCGCTGAGTTCCGCCACTCAACTCGCGATGCCTCAAATTCGGCGGAAAGTGTGGAACGAAAGTGGAATGGAGTGTCTTAACACCAGGTTCCCAAGTTCCCTTTGCCTACCCTGCCACGTGCGGGATACAGAGTAAATCAGAGTGAGCGAGTGAATGAATTATGTAAAAAAAATATTAATCATGTAATTAGTAGTTGTGTGTATATTTTAAATAATATCCTAATATTTTTTTGGGGACTGTCGTGGTCCCCGGCTCAAGTATGTAACTGTAAACGCGACAGGTAAGTTGTGGGTTCGATCCCCATTCGAGGAACTTAAATATTGAATATTTTAATTTCTTCGGTAACAAGGCAAAGCGCGACGTTGAGTTCAACACGAAATGCCCCAAATTCGGCGGAAAGCGGTTCCCGCTGCCTACCTTGCCTGCCAGCGAGAAGCTGAAAAAAAGTTAATATTTTATCATTAGTTTATTGGCTAATAGTAATAATAAATTGTTCCATATGAATTTCAGGATTAGGTCAATGGAACACATCTACAACAAAAATATTACTCAAATAATTCAAGCCTAAAAGCTCGCTCGCGGCCAGCTAGTAAATAATTAAAAGTATAAAAAAGTAGACGTTCATTTTTATCATCATATTTACTTAATGTTTTTGTATTATAATATGAATTAGCTCTTCAACAATGTTTATCATATCATACAATAATGACCTATTTTATAACTCTTTTAAACTCACATTGCTATTGTATAAAATTCATATAAAACTCTTAGTTTAGTAAAAATATTTGCTTGAATTTCATTCATGTGTATATGTGTTGCCTTTTCAATTCATGAAACATACAAAATAACATTTCAATTTTCAACGTCACTTTACAACGTCGCACTTTATCTCACATATGTTATTTCCTGTATTTAAATAGTATTAACTCTTATTGCAATAAGTAAAGTTTTCAATTTTCAAGTTAATTGCTACGCTAAATTCATCTACATATAAAGAACGTACAATATTCATATATATGTGTTCTATTATTTAAATATACATTGTTTGCGCCTTAAGAAAGAAGAGGAAATGAAAAATAAAATAAAGGTAGTAAAGGAAATGAATGTTGAATTGCAAAACGAAGAGCAAAGTCGACAAACAGACGTCTCGATGAAAAGTGTAAACTAAGCGGCCTAGCTAACAATGAGACTGAGAATATTCTTTTTATAACAAATTTGACTTGCTAGTTTCATATTTTGGGCTAATAGCCTATATTTTTATACTCGATATAAATATACATATAATAAAAAGAAACTTTACTGTACTTCTGCATATAAATTATTTTTTTAGCTTCACTTTGTATTTCAAATATAACAAGATCAGCAAAGCTATCCGAGTATTCCATTTCTCACCGTTCCCCAGGCATTTCCCAATTCTTAAGACTCGTGCGTGCGTATTCACTGTCAAATATTAACACCACATTTTTTCTTGTTAATAGGATGATGATATAAAAATTAATTAATATTTTCGAGTGGATATCAAACCCACTACCGTCGAGCCAATGCGCCGCAACGGCGTCGTGAAACGTTATATTAGTAAGTATTAAAAGAACGGTTAAGTACGAGTCCAACTCTTACGACAAGGATGCCATATAAATTTAAAAATTGTAAGTCAACGAGAAGTACAATTTGTAAAGCACCGATTATTATGGAAATGTGCTGGAAAAATTTCACAATACATCCCTTCTTCGTCTTTTAATGATTTCATGTATGTTATATAATCATTTGTTATTGCTTCACCTAACAAACGTCCCAAATTTAAATTATTTTATTGTAAATCTGAACGTATTTTTTACATAGTGCATATATTTATAGAGCTTCAAACGCTGATGAAAAAGGAAAACCTATGAAACATTTTGTTATCACTTTTTAATGTATTCCTGTTTTAGTGTATGTAAAAAGCGAAGAATCGTTTTTTTTTTTAACCTTAAAATAAACTAAAATCTTTAATCCAGGGTAATAAAAACAAAATAATAAAAACCAGCATAAACGCCTTCCTTTTGGAAATAGGCTCCTAGTTAAAAAAAATATATAATTGTAATATAAACAATTTCAAATAATTCAGCTAGTTTAGCACCTGGGACGGGAAAAAAGTGTAGTACTAAAATAATAAATTACTACAACAGAGGACAAGATACAGAATGGTCATTCTGCGAGAATCCAGGGCATTACGTGAGGCAATTAAGGAATCGTTGGCGATATTTTAATACAATAATTATGTCAATTGGCAGATGGATGCAACCTCAGTTTTTCTGTGACCACGGATTACTGCAAATTGTTCGCAACGTCGGGTTTCCAAAAATTTATAAAAATCAATATACCTATTTAATCCGGTTATATTTGTTTCATTTGAAATGTGTAATAATCGTGAAAATCAAAGATATTATTATTAATCCTTAATGGAGGAAGGTATAAATCAGAATTGTTTAATACAGAAAATTATCCGAGATTTATTGAAAATAATTATTTATATTACAGTGGGCAGGTGGACACGAAGCGGACATCACTTACTAATCGTTTTAATACTGCGTTCCCAATATTATGCTCCGAGAAAGGAGCTGACGCAAATTGATTTCCCTGATACCAGTGTTTCTTTATTTATTGTAAAATGTAAACTCTGTTTTCTGTAATGACTAATTACTCCTGTGTTTGTCTTTTAATAATAAAAAAATAAATAAATATAAATATCTTATCTTATATCTTTTGTTTATTCTATTTTCTTTAGTTAAAATCTACGTGTAATAATATAAATATTTAAAGTATAATCTTTAACAACAATGGTTAGCAACATTGTTTTTGCTATTATATATACTTATAATAAATCTGTAACTAATCACTGTTTGTATATGGAAGATATAAATAAATTGGGTCTGAAGTGACTTTTAAAAATATTGTCTGTTTTTCTGTGTGCTTATCTCAGAAATGGTTAACTAGATTTAAGTGCAAATGTTTACTTCGACTAAACTGTTGCAATTTTTTGTCTTAAAAGTTATAATGTTACTAGAACATGAAAGTAATTGAGATTAGTAAATAAAATAGTGCCTGGACATGATGCACTTTTTCTATTGTGCACATGAAGTAAGGAATTTTGCTATCACGAACGAGCTGGTAGGTTTCGTGTCGTTTTCTCTTTTCTCTTCCTATACCTATTAAAGACTGCATCAGAATTGTCTATTAGGCTCCCCTAATAGACTATTTTGATGCCTATAGTATATCTTGAACTTTTAGAATACTGCCTCACTCTTTTTTGTTCCCATAATTGACCTTTGATTGTTGCTAATAAAGTTTTACGCTGATAGTGTAAGGAAAGTTCACTTTTTTTAAGTCACTTATTTTATTTAACTTACTTATTCACCTACCCATAGGGTATAAAATTTAAACCGATACGTTCACGGCTTAGTGGTCAGAACATTTGGACGGATTCCATGAGGCGCGTAAATCTCGTTACGTTCAAATTTCATATATTTTATAAATACTTAAGTACGTTTCTTTCCAACATGTGGATTGACACATTAAAACTCTCTTGCCAAAGAAAATTTAGAGAAATTATCAACTTAGACGGGATTCCAAGAGCCGCGGGTGCTAATCCGGCTACGTTCAAATTTTTATACGTTTTTTAAATAATTGAAATATATTTATTACAAATGGATAGAATATAAGTTTGAAAAATTTGGTTTTACATGTATAAAATAAATATTGTCTCATTCAATATACGCTTGTAATAAAATAATTATGTGTACAAAAGAAACTAAAGAAAATATACCTTAATTTTCTGTAGAAGAAAGAATATTTGGTCATCGACTACAAATTATGCTGTATTAATAAAAAAGAAAATAATTTTTTTCCAAATTTTTTTTTGCTTTATTTATGGCTTATTAAAGCCATACGTTCTCATCGAGTTAAGAATATCGTTCTTATAAGTTTGTTGTTGTAACTTATTTATGACTTATTATTTTACGAAGTTTTGCTAGTCAAAGATAGAATTAATTTAGAATATAGGGAACGGAAGTATAACGGAGTGTTATAACACTAGGTTCTCAAGTTCCCATATGCAGGAAGCTGAGTGAAGACGTTAATCTGCTTTTAATCAGTGTAAGCCGTTATACTGTTTATTAGATAATTTTGACACAAAAGCTTATAAGAGCTAATAAGAGACCCAAGGGCAAATTGCAAGCCATTTCTTCTAATAATTGTTACCAATATGTTTCAATAATTAGAGCAATTTCGGAAGTTACAATGAAATAAAATAGCATTTTGATTATTGGTTTCTGTCGAATATTGGTCATTAGACCTTGTAACACGAAATTTCTTGGCTATGCTATTGGTATCCTGAATATAGAATTATTTCGTTTCGCACGTAGCAGGCAGAGTTAAGGCACCAGGTTAAGATTTTACTTAAAACAATTCGTTCCCCGATTGGACCGCCTCACAATGAAGTCACAATTAAAAAATACTGTTGCGTGACTTAATGTTATCTTCCATATACCTATAGCCCAAAATGTTTGATCTATTTTACATTTGACTGAACACATATTAGAGTTATTCCTCATTTACGGTTACATTAACTAGCGAAATAATCTTTCCTAGATATTTTTGCATTTTTTATCATTGACATTTGAAACGATATATTTACCATGTTTTAAATTAGTTAAAACTAAAAGTTCAGTAGTTTTGTATGCGACAGCAATTAATAATTATGGTTAATATCCTATTGATGTTGTATTATTGTGAAACAGAGAATTTTGTCTAAGAATTAACTTCTGCAATATTGATAATGCTTAACACATTTTCAACGTCGTCGGTTAGAAGGTTGCGGTAGGGAGATTTATGGAAAAGGCTTTTATGTTTAATTACGTTTTTGATACTATCACTACGGGATCTAAGTCTTAGTGGAGGTCGACATGATTGAGCGAAATCTGAAATAGAGTTGTAGTTTTTAGATTTACCTGTAACTTTATATCATAAAGATCCGATTTTTTTAATCTGGTCTATCTTACGGTACAAATTCATTCTCTACTTAATACATTTCTCTTCAATAGTAAAATTTCGTGACATGATTTTAGTTCGTGATAATAATAGTCATTACATTATAGTAAAGAAAGGGTTGAGTATAATAGTCCGGATACTTAATACGATAATTTTTGACCTGATGTAATATAGTGTTTGTAGCTTTTTTCTTTGCCTGAAATTGAATTTTTCAAAACAAAATAATTTATCTCCGTCATCGAGGGAAGAGACGATAGTGACATTGACGTGGAACGTCAAAATAACATCAATGCTAACTCTCCGACACGTCGTCAGTATTCTAAAGCTATGTATTGACGTCACATGTGACATCATAGTATCCACAACGCTAATGACAAGCGTGAAAAGCACGAATTAGACCGCACGTTGGTACGCTATGAGCGCTGTCAGCACTATTTGGAAAACAGTCTGTCATATTACTTGAAAAAGGAAAATATTTTTTTATATAAACATATAACGAGACTTCGCTGACGTTTGTTTTGGTTAACATATGTGTTTGTCAGGGTGTCTTATTTAAGTAATATTTTTACACATTTTGAGTGAAAAGTGACGTTTCGTAAAAATAAGATCGGTACTATTAAGGTCTGAAAAATAAGATCGGTACTATAAGAATCTGGTTGTTGTGAGTGTTTGTGGTGTTTTGTCTATTAGATAAGAGTAAAATAAGTTAAGTTAGGTTAGTTTATTTCAAAATGGATGCTGATCCGCATCCGCCTAATTCCCCTGATCCTGGTGGTAGCAAATGTAACCCACAGCTAAAAGAGCAAAGTATTGGGCCACTTTCACATAATGTAGAATCAATAAAAAAAATCAATAATTGACCCAGCTACGGCTACTCCATCAATATGTAATACTCGAATGGGTATTGTAAGAGATGTCCCAGTGGACTTTTCGCTGGATGAGTTTGTAGGCTCTTTGGAATTTCCCTCAGGTTATATACAGGTGATGAAAGCAAGACGACTAAATAGAAAATGTGTAAGCGAGGGTGTGACAACATGGGTTCCGACACAGTCGGTTGTTGTTTTATTCCGTGGTCAAAAGTTGCCTGAAAGGGTCTTTTCTTACCATTCCTCTCTCCTAGTTGAACCTTATAAATTTCCCACTATGCAGTGCCTAAACTGTTGTCGGCTTGGTCACATAAAATCACAGTGTAGATCGAAGCCAAGGTGCCACAAGTGTTCCAAATCCAACAATAGCGAAACATGTGACACTAATAGAGAAAATGCTTTTTGTTTACATTGTGAGAGCAAACATTTACTGACAAGGGCTGTCCTGAGTTTGCAAGGCATTCCATCAAAATACCATGTCTCAAGAGTGTGTATCTTATATAGAGACTTTCATTTCCCTCCTGTTCGCAAATCTTAAGCGGATATGGCTAAGGAAATATTCTCCCCGCCCACTTATGCAATTTCCTCTCCATCTAAAGTACCAGTCCCTGCCTCCCCTAACAAATCGTACAAAAATACTTTTTTTCAGTCTTCTTGTGATCTAACAGACCAGTCATCAAACCTTAAATGCCAAATGTCCCTCGTCCCTTCTTATTATAATACATTCTTTTGTATTATTAAATTACTGTTAAGCTTTATGACAATGTTGTATTGAGCAATAAGTATATGATATTTTTAATCTAACCGTAGTTAATGTGGAGGCACTACGTTTACAAGATTTCTC
>DWMZ01000627.1:0-20796 GCA_018249855.1 Eueides tales michaeli | reverse complement strand
AATGGCAACACGCATGGGCAGACTCGACCGGATTGTTACCACCCCCGGCGTTTAAAACCGGCGTTAAGTAGTGACTTTGGTCACTCCGTTTCGCATTGGGTAATGCCGGGCCCCGGTGCCCATCCACCTTACAGATCGGCAACGCTCCTATAGCTCCTCCGGTGCTACACGGGGCAGTGGGCGACGGTGATCACTTACCATCAGGTGACCCGTACGCTCGTTTGCCGTGTTTTTTCCATAATATATATATATATATATATATATATATATATATATATATATATATATATATATATATATATATATATATATATATATATATTGAGACAAATAATATATACTATAATAAAATAGTAAACAAAATATAAGGGAAATTTAAAACATTAATAGAATATGAATCTAACTTTGATATTAACTTTTGTCTGTCTTTATCTTAAAATTCTAGTAGTTTTAGCTAAGCCCTTATATTGTTGTTTATCCGATGATCCGATAATAACGAAATGCCGCCTAAACGGTAACGTAAGGTGCTCAGTGTGTGTGTGAGCATTTTGCATTGACGTTGAAATTGAAGACCTCACCCATCTAAGAAACAGTCAACCATAACTGTCTATAACAAATAATGAAATGCCGCTTTAGGGAAAAATATTTAGCGTGTTGAGCATTTTTCATTGATAAGTAAAATTTAAAGATCTGAAATTTGTGATAAAGTACCCTACCTAAATGATAAGAAACGTTAAAATGTCGCCTGAGTAAAATTTATTCGGGATAGTAATTTTAATTGACAAGTAAACGTCAAGGCATAATAGAACAGTGATTGGTCGTATTGCAATGGTTATGAATAGATTTTTTTTTTCATTCTTTTTCAGCTTCATGTTGTATTGGCTAACACTAGGTTACCAAGTCCCCTCTGCGTACCCTGCCATGTGTGGCAGGTAGGTTATTTTAAAACATTCAATATATATTTTTTTTAATAGGAAGTCAGAGAAATAATTAATATAACACAAAGTGTGGCGTTCAGTTGCATGAAAAGTAACTCTAATTTTGGTGTTGAATGGAGAACCTAGTAGTCTTGACGCTATGTTCTCTGTTGGTGCCACTTGCTGCAAATATCTACGACAATGGTTGTTAAGTATATGGAGGTAGCATTGCAAGGATCATAAAGTCCACAAACATCAAGTTGCGGGCAGCCACTAGAAGAGATATTAAAAATAGGTACAAAATTAGTCTTTTGCTTATCATTTTTAAGCAGTCTTTTTAGTTTCATTTATGTATTTTTAATTTAAATAACAAAATACACAAAATATTGACTTGAAATAAAGTTTTACTATTAATGATAATTAAAAAAAATGTAAAATTCTCATAGTACAATACAATTTCGACTATCGTGGCCTTTACTTGTATAGTGCTATGTATGATTGCACAAAATGACTTCAAATTTCACCTAGTCTTATCTCAAGCATTATCCTGCTTATTGTCCGAATATATTTTATCTGATTTGGGAAAGTTGCGGTTATTAAGTTACCAATCCAACATCTTGCTGATATTTTTTAAGGCCAGAAAGTGGAGAATAAAGTTTAGAATCCATTGAAAGTTTACCTTGCTTCCTGCAGGTATTTAATTTTATTAAACTTAAAATTATGAAATAAAATAGTGAAGTACTTAATATTAATCGAAAAGTAAACAAATAAAAGAAAAATATTGCGGTAAAGTATGTTAGTGTGAATTAATAAAGTATGTCAAGTATTTCTGCTAAAGCTGTTGTTAAACTTTTTGCTGAATTAGTAAGAACTATTAGAAACTCATACTATGCACGTCCATATTTATTGTCCATATTTATTTTGTTCAATATATAAATTTTTAAACAAAATAAAATGCCCACTATTCGTCGAATATGAGATATTACACTTAAATTGGATCTATTGTTTAAATGTTAAATTACACTTAAATTAGATCTTTTGTTTAAATGAACGTGTTATTCGACGGAAAGTAAGCAACGAGTGTCTTTATGGGAACGGAGTGCTTTAGCACTAGGTTCCCAAATCCCCTTCCTCTGTCTAGCCTGGGATACCGAATGAAGCTAAAAAAGTATAAAATACTTCTATTTTTGTTTTATTATATTCTTTCTTTATCTGTAGTATTCTATTGCTATTAGTTCATACGTATTTAAAATTTTCTTTTCCCTCCAGAATTTCAGTTAAATTAAAGGCACTTTTCAATTCATCCATAGGTAATACTTTATTTAGATAGGATGAATTCTTCGGAATTCGGGTAGTATATACTACCCTAATTCCATCCTTCTCTCTGCTTACCCTAAGAATTGTATTATAGTATATGGGTTATCTGTTTACTGAGCAATAAGAGAAAAATCAGCATTATGTTTATTACATACATATAAGTTACTAATTGTACATTTTTTTTTAGCTTCACGCTGTATCCCGCACTAGGCAGTGTAGTGCGGGATACAGCGTGAAGTAGAAGGAACCTGGGAACCTAGTATTAGGACATTCCGTTCCACTTCCGTTCCCCACTTTCCGCCGAATTTGAGGCACTGCGGTTTAATTGGCCGAACTCAACGCCGCGCTTTGCCTTATTACCAGAGCGAAGAAATGAAACATTAAATATTTAAATGGAAAATATTAAATGTTTCTTTTCCTCGACTGGGGATCGAACCCAGAACCTATCGGTTACAGTCACACGTTTGTGCCGCTGCGCCACGACAGGCCTCAACGTTGTACAAATATTATAACAAAATTTATAATTCGTTGTCAGATGAGTCATTCGGACTTTTTCGGAAACGTCAAAGAATCGCGTCTGGATTGTATCGTATGACGATTACATTTTGTTATTCTTTTTCGTAGATCAAAATGTGATTTTTATCCATATAATTCAGTTTTATTGAAGTTAGAACACATTTTATATAATTATTTCATCTTCATTCACACATTTTATACAAATATGTATTTCATATAACATTACGTAATTTAATACTGACACATAAATATAAAAGTAAAAAAAATCTTAAATGCGAATAAATATAAGATGTGTTGTGTAAAATTGTGTCACTACAGTTTAAAACCTTAATAAAGATAAAATTACGGCCATATTTTTTATAACATGGCTTAAAATAAGATATTTACAATATTTTATTTATTCAACAAGTTAACTGAGGTACAATTTTACATTTTATTGCTTCATGCTGCAACCCGGGTTACGCAGGCTAGACAGAGTGAACCTCTTCACTGATACGTATTTTGAGCCCAATTTAAAAGATATATAGCGGGACTCAATGACGCGCTTTATCTTATTATCAAGCCGAGGCAATGAAAATAATTAATTCTTTAATTAATTAATTTCATAATTCAATTATTCATTCACACACAAATATTCATTCACACAAAAAAAATAGTAAAACCTCAAACTAAGAATTCAATTATTCATTCACACACAAAATAGTAAAACATCAAACTAAGAACTGTAAAGGTTAGCTAAACTACAAGAATAATAGATATAGTCTTTGCAAAAGTTATTCAGTATGGTGTGCAATTGTAATTGTCAAATAAGATCTAGTGAAAATTGAGTACATCGTAGGACAGTGGGACATCGCCTGATATTAAAGGTAATGGTTTTAAATCCAGTCTTTACTGCAGGGAATAATTATTAAAATTGTAAGACATAATATAATATTGACTAATTAAGTTATAATAGTAACGGGTGACAGAAAGTAACATTACGAGTGTGATGAAGTCCACGCCTACAAATTTGCGGGTAGCAAAGATTTATACGATAAGAAAATAATATTTCCATTGAACCATAGCGTTGAAGGAAAGCTTTTTGATTACTTATTAGTTTGTGATTACTAATATAGTTATGGTTAGTTATCATAATATCTTTATGTAGTAGTAAGTTAACGACAAGTGAAATTATTTTCTTCCCCACTAAAATTCTCGGCTCGCCTCAGTAGTTGATAAATGATATTAATACTACAATTTATAACGTTTTCAGAAGAAATTAGTTTCAGAGATGTTTTAAAAAACATGACTTTATTTTTACTAGAAAAAATTCTGCTATATTAATTCAACCTTTGTCAAATTGGACTCGCAGGATAATGTTTTCTGAATGTGTGAGCTGGTAACGTTTTCTACGAGCTTTTTTTAGTTAGATTGGTAACCAACCTACATCCTACCATGTCCTTCTTGTATACAGATTTTATTAATATTTTAAAAATAATATTTATTTAAAAATTAACAAGACCGTAACCGTCCATAAGCGACCGACCGAGGCGCAGGGATACAAGCATGGTTCGTTGAATAAGCAACAAGGTTGTGGGTTAAATTCCCACTCAGGGGAATAAAATATTTAGAATATAATTTCTTCATTCTGGTAACGATCCAGCGGAGAGTAATACCACTCAACATGCAATGAATTGAGGAATTAGGCAGAAACTGAGGACAGTGTGTCTTAACACTAGGTTCCCCAGTCATCACTGCCTACCCTGCTAAGCGGGCTAAGCACTGAAGCTGAAAAAAGTATTTGCTTCGCAGGATGATATTAATATGCTGATGACGAACGATAACATTTAAAACATTTTTTTTTGGTTTTTCCTTAAACTTTGAAGACGACAAGAAATCATCCCAAGAAATTGAGTTTTTTGCGTGTTCGTCTTCATTCTAACGAGAAGATTGCTTGAAAGTTGGTTGCCGTGAATTAAAAAACATTCCTAGATAAATAATAAACATTTTGCAGAAACCCAGAAATCAAAGAAAGAAAAGTGCCAGTGTGAGACCAAAAAGTATTAAAATGAATATATTCACTTACGTGAAGTTTAGGACCCCTACTTCCCTCCCCGTTCTCATCTATATATTAAGGCTAAAGCTGTTGTCGTTAAGTTAACAACTAAAAATAAAAATAAAATATTTTTAATAAGTACTGAACAATTCATAAATGTACTAAAACTCAGTATAAAATATCGTACAGGATTTGAATTTGCTATCACTGCGTTAACTTTGAATATAAATTCTAAGATCTCTGTTAATGTGATCAATTGGTCAAGATAGAAAAAGAGACATTGCTATTGATTTAATTAAGTATTGCTACATTTAACATTTTTACCCGCCTTTCTTAAAAATTGTATGTCAAAATTTTACGTTGACAACATGTTCAATTTAACAGACACTAATAATATTCTCATATATATCATTTTCAAGCTATGGGAAGGACTATTATAAAAAATGGTATCGTCCGATTATTTTAGTATTTTTTGTAAGTTGCCAAAGAAAATGGTAATTTTCGTAGTATGGCTCAAACGATTAATGATCAATCTGCTTCAAATTCATAACGCTTACTTAAATATTGTACAAGTTCAGCAGCCTAACAATATATTTATTTATATACTTTATTTTCAATTATTTATTGGCTACGTTTCTTAGTCGGTATATTGTTATTGAAGATTTTTAACATATGGATATGGATGTACATATAAAATCATCGCTTAAGACGTATAAAAATATACTAAGTAGTATTTTATTGACAATGGAAACTTAAATCAACAACCAGTACATTATAGTCTTATCATGTATTTTTTATATTGTGCAATTTGTAAAAGTCTTCTTAAAAATACTTACTAAAAAGTCTTTTTGGAAATACTATATGTAAATATAATGTATATTTAAAATTCTATTTATATGTTATTATTACTCGTATCTGCTAAAGAAGCATTTTTCCGTTTCGGCTACTATAAATAGTACAAATAAATCAAACACTTTAAATCACCTTCTTTCTTCTCCTGCTCCTGATTTTCCTAATTTTAAATTTATTCAATTCTCCATAAGTGACGTAAAGAGAAATATTATGGCCACAAAATCTAATTCTGTTGGATCCGATTGCATCTATCGTAAAATGATTGTTCCTATAATCGATACCTTAACTCCCGTTATTACGGTCATTTTAAATACCTCTATTATCTCCTTTAAGTGTCCCTCTTCCTGGAAAGATGCTCACATAGTTCCCATACCTAAAAAACTCAACCCTTCTTCTTTCTCTGAATACCGTCCAATATCTATATCTATATATTTCTTTTTAATCTAAAGTGTTGGAGCGCCTTATTCACCAACAATTAAGTATATTCCTGGAGAAAAAAAAATATTAAATCCTTTCCAATATGGTTTCCGTCGCGGTCATAGTACGACAACTGCACTAGTTAAAATAACAGATGATATTACAAAAGGTATGGATGATCGTTTGGTCACTGTGATGGTGTTTGCTGGATTTCAGCAACGCTTTCAATACAGTGGACCATGATATCCTGCTTGCCATTCTTATTTCTTTCAACGTATCTCCTGAGATAATTGACTGGTTTCGTAGTTACTTGTGTTTCCACCGGCAACGTATACGTGTCGAAGATACATCTTCCGCTATAAATGCTGGTGTCCCACAAGGTGGAGTGCTGTCTCCACTTCTGTTTTCAATTTTTATTAATACAGTTTGCCATCATATAACTTCTCTCTACCATCTCTATGCCGATGATCTTCAAATTTATGTTACTACATCTTTATTAAATTTATCCGCTACAATTGACCTAATAAATGCAGACCTCGCCCGTTTATCAGCATGGAGTGTATCTTACGGCCTCACCCTTAACCCAACTAAAAGCCAATCTATTATTATCGGTAGCTGTAGATTATTATCAAAATTAAACTTGCCTTGTCAATATTTGATGGTACGCAAATTTCTTATTCAGAATAAGTAAGAAATTTAGGCATTAACATTAGATAGAAGTTTGTCATGGGAGCCACAAGTGAATAAACTTAATCGAAAGGTTTTTGGAGCAATTGCTTCCCTTCGAAGACTGCAAAATTTTCTTCCTATACCTACTAAAATTGTACTAGCAAATTCTCTTTTACTACCTATTCTTGATTATGCTGAAAGCTCAAGTGGCTTCCTATTGGACTTCGCAGGATACCCACATATTACACCTTTTGTACTGCGTGCTGTTTTACCCCTTAACACCTCCTTATCTAAAGGAACGATTTGAGTTTTTAGGAAATTCACACGCTCGTTCTCTCCTATCCCAAAAAAATCTGGTCCTAAAAATCCCTTCTCATTCCACCTCCTTTTTTACCAACTCTTTTGCAGTCAGCTGCTCGATTATGGAATTCACTTCCCATAAAAATAAGACGCGCTAAGAGTCTTAATCTCTTTAAGTCACTTTTGAAAACGCACTACTTAGCTCTTTAATTTTCTTTCTTGGTGTTTCTGTCATCTTGTTATGATTGTGTAAATTTCTCTTCTATTATTTTTTTTATTTACAATAGTTATTTTATCTTGACATTATTTAATATACGGACTTAAATAAGCTTTACTTTCTTTTTTTTTTTATAGGATTTATTACATTACTATTATTACATTATTACATTAATATTATGTGGTATGTATACGATAAATATGTATCTGTTTGTGTAAATATATCGTATGTATTTGTTTATATGTAAGTTTATGTACGTATTTATTTATGTATGTAGGTATGTATGTATGTTTGTATGTAAGTATGTATATATGTACTATGTGTCATTTATATATTTCTGCAAAGCAAGTACACCCCCTACCGTTATTAAGGACTCCTAAACCTTAAGGTTGCCTGGCAGAGATCGCTTATAAGGTCGCCTGTTGTACATTTTAATTTTTATGTATGTGTATGTTTTGATTTCTCTTTCTCTGTGTGTGTGGTGTACAATTCGGTGTACAATAAAGTATATTATTATTATTATTATTATTTATTAATATTTATAACTTGAAATGAAAGAAAGGAAGTTATATATTTATGATACATATTTTCTTAATTTAAACACAGTAAATCATATAATATGGTACAGAGCCGAAACTTGATAGTTACCGTAGGTACATACGAGTACAAACACTACTAAAAATAAAATACCAAAATTCCCATTGACTCAATATATGTTGAACAACTTATTTAAGGTCGAAGGTCAATGTAAGAATAATAAGTTGTAGATTATAAAAGAAATCTCAATTATTTGTGTTTTTTCACCTAAATATAACTATTCTACAGTTGCTGCATCTCAACAGCTGTTATGAAAATTAAAGAAGCTACGAGTACATCTCTACAAAGTGGCTTCCCACTGATATGCAAAAAAATTACAAATTACGCAACATTTTCATTTTGATACGATTTTCACTGTTAAAGGGAGGATTTCAAGAGGAAGATCCTTATATTTCTAATATATCTATAAATTTTCACTTTTCGGTTTTATTTCTTATTAGTATTGTAAGTTCTTACTTTGTGCCAAATTTTATAACTTCCACTCCACAGAAATTACCCTGTAGATTTTTTAATACGAGGCGAATTTTATATAAATTGCAGCTGAACAATGCGCAAATGTATCTTTGGAATGCGTTAACTTAGAAACTTGATTTGTTTATATCAAAATATTTGTTATTAATTCTTCCTGTAGTTATCAACAATTTCAGTTTTGTACCTCGTTAACTCATGGTATTTTTTTTCTTTAAAGGTACGGAATCCTAAAAATAAACTTAATTATAGCATATTGGATAAGGATCCTTACATTTCATTTTTTTTGAATTTGTAAAAGCCAATGTTTTTAAGTTATTTAGTTGTTATAAAATACGTGGTAACGTAGCTAATTATATCTTAACGTACCTTATTATAGACGTAGAATAGATTTGATTATTCATAGAAAAAAAATCTTTGGATATTTTTTATAGATCATTTTATGATTAATAAATCATCAATTTCTCCATCTGATTTTCGTACATAACTTTCAAGATATATCTAATAAGACGATAATATTTAATATTTTTAATAACATGAAATTGATTTTATGGTGCACATTGAATCAGTGCGATTGTTTATATTTTATACCAACTTTCTGCTCTGTGCAAAATTACTTTATTTAATAAATTTATTGTGGTCAGTTTTATTTATTGTGGTCAGCCTTATTTTTCTTTCTTTTAGTAGGGACATATTTCAGATGACCGATTAATTTTATTATATAGCTATAGTTTATGACTATTAGGTTTATCTCCCTATCTGATTAAGCAAAGTATCTTATGGTGCCGCTGCCTAACATCAGCTTCTCAGTAAAATGAGTTTTATATGTATGGCACATCCATCATGATTATTTATTTGTCATCTCATTTTATCCTGAATATAGCTTGATAGACCGAAATAATTAAAATTAAATTTATTTCTATTTAATATCTACTCATTTTTTTCATGTTAAGAAGGATGCTATAACTTTAGAGATGTTTTAATTAATTATACGACTTATTAACGAGAAGATTGAGATTAATATATGAAAATAATTTAAAAAATATCGAAAATATGTAAACATATTGAATAAATAAATAACTCTTGTGGCGTAGCACACAGTTGCTCAAGCGGGACGGTACTGCACGGCGCGACAGATTGTGGATTCAATCCCTATTCAAGGAAACGAATTACATATTTAATATTTTCTTTAATATTTCCTCGCTCTGATAAACACGCAAAGCGCGGCGTCGAGTTCCGCCACTCAACACACCATACCTTCAAAATTTTGCAACGACGTGGGGAATGGAAGTGTCTTTAAGGGAAGGGAGTGTCTTAACACTAGTTTTCTAGGTTAGGTACCCTACTATATTCAGGACTTTTATAAAAAGGAATTTTATAAAATATTTTTTTAGCTTTACTATGTAAGTAAAGCTAAAAAAATATTTTATAAAATTATATATTTATTTTAATATTTTCATTACTTAAGTTCATTTCATTCAATGATAGATTGGTCATCATTGATAAATTTTCATTAAAGCAGCTACGATAAGGTATGTTAATAGTGTACATAATTTAAATACATGTTCACTGAACACAAAGCTCTGTTTAGTGTAAATAATTCAAGCAAAATCTTATAAGTTACATAAATCTTTTCATATTTCTTTAATAGTATAGCTATGGTAATATAGATATGATATGTTATATTTTATGGCTGTTTGAAATTGTAAAAAAATAATATTTTTGGGTATATTTAAAATCTATAAATGTATAAATGGTTAACTTACCTTGTACATATTGTAAATTTTATAAGATTTATCGTGATCGTCGGCGGTGATTTGAGGTGGTTCCATTGCGATAGGTAAACAAAAGAAAACACTAAAATCGGCAATGATTCGATGAATGTCCGTTTACTGTATGTCTTTATAATTGCCAACTCTTAATAACACTGGGTTTTGTTAAATTTAAATTTGAATATGTAAATTGTTATAAAGCGTGTTTTAAATAAATAAGTAATTATTAAAACTATTTAAAAAACCAAATAAAATTGATTAATATATATCCTTTACTAGACGATATAAACATTTAATGTTTGTAAATTTATAACATTTAATTGATTTATTTAAAGTAAGTAAAAAAAATACAAAATAAAATAGGAAGTAACGAGGCGTAGAGTCATCAATCGTATAGTAATTACGGCATTTATCAATGGAGCGGTGTCGTCACCGTAGAGCACGTGGCCGGCACGGGGCTCTCGGGCCTGGCGCGACGGGACACTTGCGAATTCGCGAGGGAGCACCCGCCGGAAACCGAGGTGTACCGGGGCTCCTCGAGTACAGAGAAGTGGCGGCCCGCGGCGCGCCTGCCCCGCGCGCCCCTCGCGCCGCACGCCCCACACCCGCACATGCACTCAGGAGCCTCCACACCACCGCTCACCCCGCATTCTATATTCGCCTTAATCGCAAATTAAGGTTCCAGTAATGTTTTCTGTCGTACTTACATATTAATTTGGTAATTTTTCTCAATTATGTTAAATAAGATTTTGATTGGTAAAAGTAAGTAATATAATGTTTATTTATGTATATTTATATAATGATTACAATTATTTTAACCTTTTTATTTATTGCAAGTATTAATTATATAATTTTCTATTCAATTTATAGAATGTTTACTTTTCGGTACATTATTCAGATTTTGTCACACAATGTTGCTATTAGTTATTATCTATATTTATGAGTATATGTAAGTACTAGTAATAACTATATATATGTAGGTATATGCAATTAAGAAGGTACTTGCACCTGTACTACCTTACGATCTTCCAATGTCGGTTTGTCAAGACCCAGACTCGGATCTAGACTAGACCCAGACCAGAAGACTAAAAGGAAAATGACCAGACATGAGATAATTGTTAATCTGTTCATAATGTAGAGTACGTACCTATATGTACGTGGAGTTGTATCAAATGACCCCTCGCACCCCATTGCTAACGTTTTTCCTGTCTAGAGTAGAGAATGTTCTAACCAATTTTATTATTTTTATATTATTTATTGTTATTAATTTATTGTTTTTATACAACAATTACATAATTTCATTTCATCATTTTTATATAAAAATTACGTAGAGTATGCAGAATATTTGAATGTTTAGTTTTACCCAGCAAGTTACATAACTATATCTTGGACTTCCGCCAAAACTATGCAGCAGTTGTATATGAAAGTACTTTATGACTATTAAAATAAGTTATTAAAATTAAATAAGTATATAAATAGTTCACTGCATCGTAGCACAGTAAGGTACTCATTGGGTGTTGATTCTATCTTCACCCAGGGAAATGATTATATTCAAATAAAACATTTTATTTTTTTGTTTCCTTAGACAAAGTGTAGATAGACAGTATAGACATTATACCTAGTGTCTAAAACCAAGAGTGGTGTCTAAAAGATGAGTTCTATCTATACAAGATAGAAGGATAGTTTTAGACACTAGGTAGCTAAAGAAATACCGAGTCCTTCAATTAACGTCAGACAAAGACTACGTGACAGTTCAGTAGGTATGATTGTCTCTAGAATTTACTTTTATTTAACATTATTATCATAATTACTAAGCATCAAAAGAATATCAATGTCATAAATACTTTATAAGCTCCTTAGATATGTATCGCGTAGACTTTTTTGGCCCTCTGTAAGTAGAATGGAATTGACTGTCGAATAGACGAGTAATACATTAAAACGCTGGTTTTTTAATTTTGCCTAATATGGAATGTTTTATAAAAGATAATTGACTTTATGCGCTTATTGATACTCGTAATTGCATTGAATGAAACTTAATTTTTAAGCTAAACCAAAAACGTTTACACTTTAAAAATAGTTAAAACGTTCATAGACTTTTGAAGTCACGAAAGCATGTACCTATTAGTACCTAGCATTCTTCTAAATAATGGATGTCCTTTATATTAGAATGTATTTAGTAATATGAAATATTGTGAATTAAATATTTAAACGATAATATAATAAAGTGATAAAAATACTAGAAGTTATATACATATTTGTGTTGAAATGAATCAAGTAATTAATGGAATGCTAATAATTCTCTATAATTTCATAAAACAAGTCAAATGATACCTGAACACTATCCTAAAATCAACAAAACTACTTAATAGAACTAACTTCTAACCTAATTGTTGAACTTATTATATATGTACTAAAAACACAAAAAAAAAACATGTATGTTATATGTAGATAATAAGACAAATATTTTATGTGCAAATTGCATTTGCAGCGAATTTATGGTTAGATATCACGATACTATAAATGTTAGTCTATACTACGACTTCTACTTTTTACTTTATTTTTTTTATTCCATAATGTTAGATTTATCTCTGCAGTACCTATTCTTAGGAAATTTTATAACAATAATTTTATATGTTTGTATATTTTATCATATTAATCTGTATTTCTGAAAATCTGCTTATATTTATTTCATCAACCGTATGTCCTACTCCGACAGGTCAAAGTTAAAGATATATATATATTTTAGTGTCTAGGTTTTTAAAATATTTTGCGATTTATTTGTATATTATATGTATCAGTTCTGCCATGATGATTTACGCAACTGCTCAAAACACGACTTAAGTAATTAGGATAAAATATACAAAAAATACAGCTTCACTCTAGTTCCCTAAATTAGGGTGGGCAGAGCGAGAACCTAGCTTTAAGACTCTTTTCTTAAATATCAGTTAAATATTCGAGCTAAATGTATACGTCCAAGATCTGTCATTAGTGTAACCATATTATGATATAGTTACGTTAAATGTTGGGACCCACGTCTCGACATTTAACACGTAGGAAAAAAGTAAGTACAATTTTCTTTTTTAAAAGTCAATGTTTTGATGATTAATCCTTTTGGTTTTGATATGTTGTAAGGTGGCGAAGTGTCTAAACGGCGTGAGAGTGTCGCTTGAGCTTGGTGTAGAATTCCTGCGGTACACAGGTTGTCTTGAGTGGGTCGTTCTATTTGTGGTGACAGGAGAAGCGTGGGTGCCGCGTGTACCGGAGTTGGAGTGGCAATGACCTTGACACTAAGCGAGTGGCCTTGGGTAGCACGTGGCTGCTGACACCCGCTGTCTGTTGTCGGAACGCCGCCGCCGCCGCCTTTCCCAAGGGAGTCTAACATGGACCTACTCAGATAATTGCAAGTGACTTCAATTTTATTTTTATTTCATTTTGTGAGAAGCTCACAGTCTAATACGATATTGAATGGGAGATATGTCTTAAATTTAATGTATAAATAGGCGCCTAGATAGGTGATAATTTCATTGTGGATATTTTAAAATGTTTTCTAGAATCGCCCTATATAGCTTTTATGAACATTTGATAAGTAAATATTTGCTTATTACTTATAATACAAACTTAAATGAAAATTGTTTTTAATATTCCTATGGGAATATTTACTAAATAGAACAACAATAATATACTTCGCTGTACATACTTATTGACAGATAAAATTTGCAAGGCATATCCATGACATGATAGTGTTTGAATGGGTGCGATTCAGAGCGTCGGCGACGTGCGGCAGCGTGTCGAGTGCGGTCGCCGCGGGGCGGCGAGCAGTAGCCCCCGCCTGATACGTTTACGAGCCGACACTAACTTTAAGTGACCCTGCTTGCACTCGTGCGCCACTACCTTGTTTATGTTCCATCTCTAAAGAAACTGACACTGCAAACTTTGTAAATTGTATTTACTATCTTGTTGCTCTCAAAGATCTTATTTTTCTTATTTTTTCTAAAAGCTACCACGAATTTGAAAAAAAGCAGTGTGCTCTATTTTTCTGTATTGAATGATAAAATTCGAATATCAATAAACTAAAGGCAAAGAGGCTTATCAGCTGTCAAAACTGCGTGGCGCGGTAGGCCGACAGCAACACGCTGTGAGCGTGGCGGCGCGGCGTAGAGTAGGCAAGCGTGGACTCGGAATGAATGAACGCCAACTCGCTTTTTATCGCCACTCTAAATACGGGGTTTTGCTTGCAAACACCTGTAATTTGCCTTTATATTTGTCAATCACTTTATCGAAGTACTGTTTTTTGTTGTTAAATAAACCTTGTTCGGATAATACCTACTTGTGACACTGTAGCAAATAATAAGCGTAATTGTAATTATAAAAACCTTTTTTTATTGGCTATGGTAAATTATTAATACAATAGTAGCTATCACTTACGTCACGATTATTTTCTAAAATCAATATACAGTGCTTTAATACTTTTTACCTATGTATAATATACCAACAGAAAACATTTTCAAATATACAGGTGCAATTATTGTAAATATACAGCCTAGGTACTAGAGGACCGTTATATCATTATGGTCACAAAGTATGTATTTTTTAAACCACATTGTAGTAGTATATACCACACCAGTGTAGTATTCATTTTACTAATTTAAAGTATAAAATATGGCTTATTTGTAAAAAAAATACTGTCTGCACTATTTTTCCATAATATAAACTATAAGCAGACAATATAAAGCATACAACAAATTACAAACAAAACAAAAGATTCAAACATTTTCTATCACATATTACGTATTGAATGACTAAAATAATATTGCTTAGTAAACTGCATGGCGAATAAAATAAGTAATTCAATATCAATTACTCAATAATAAATCAATATCGTTACAGCTCCAATACTTGTACGTGGCAAAGTCCGAGTCACACGCATTTCGGGTTCCATAGTAGCAAAATATAATATTACATAATAGTAAATGGAAAATAATATTGATATTTTGGTAGGATGGGTAAAATCGTTTTTTACGACTATCGCCTGATTCATAACACCTGTACAAAGTGCATAATATATTAAAATAAAGAAAAAGTATTTTTTTTTAAATTGTAACATTGGTACTTTCTTCGTTTCGTTGCCGTTGCTCAGGTCCGAGACAGTAATTTTAATAAACCAAAGATATTCAAGTTAATTGTCGGTTAAGAACGAGTCTGAATCACCCACCGAGGGTTCCGAACCAAGTTCAGGATTATAGGCCAACGGTAAAGAGAACAAATTATAAAAGTTGGCAAACTAAGTTTGTGGGTCTATTCATTCATTTTGTATGAAATCAAATAAGAATACCGTAATCCAAGATTTTGTGGATCTTTCACCATATTTTGTATACATTTATATAAACAACTATTATGTATGTGTTAGTAAAATTATAAGCATAAAGTTAGTTTTAGTCAACGTCAAAATGAAAAAAAATATTTATTAATGATGGCTGATAAAATTCATCCAAATGAATCTGATATATGTACAGTTGGATCAAAATTGTTTACTTAGAATTGTGGTAGGTGATGACAGGCAATGATTAATTTCACTCTCCGGGTTAACTTTGTGGACCGCCACACCAGCTGCGGTCTCCCGGGTTATCCTTGAAAAGACGATCTTCAGTCTCCAAAATGATACCGTGGTGGAATCAGTTGGTGAATTGCTGCAGGGGCTCTATAGGCGCTCTGTATACTAGTAATAGTGATTTCGAGTTCCTTTCTTCAATACGCATTTCCTGAATCTTCTACGCATTAATTTTCAGACTTTCGTTTAGCGCTTTTCTCTGTAGAACGTCCATTATGGCTTGCACGTCGTTGTGTTTGTGGCTGAGCAGACATTAGTTACCAGAGGTTTCCTTCATTTGTTAATAATGAATAATCTACCTAGTTTATTAAATATTATTAAATTACACAATTTAATATAATTAAAATAACCTAAATTCACACTCTATCAGAAAAGTTGTTAAGAATTTTAATGTAAAGATTTTTTAAAGCTATCTAAACAGTAATACAAAAAGTTTTGTTTGTTAAAATCTTCTTTCTTGTCAAATTTTACTTCGTTTAACACTGATATATAATTAATACTGGTTATATTTGATACTGATATATAATTTATAAATACTAAAAAAACTTAATAATTTTATATTTTTGTCAATTCTTATGGAAATTTATATTTATTTTTCGATAAAATATATTGGTTAATATTTCAGGAATGTAGGTGAACAAAACATCTTACTTACACACACATTGAAGACTGGCTTTTGAAAACTTATTCTAATTATAAGCTAGAAAAACATCGAAAATTACTAAAACGTTTACTTAACCATTATAAATTACTGGACTTTTTAAAATGAATTCAGTAATAGGTACATACATTATTCTAAAACCCCGACGTAAAATGAGGATGTTATAGGTTTGACCTGTTTGTTTGTTTGTCTTTGGCACTGTAGCTCCTGAATGATTGAACTAATTTTGAATTCGGGTTTTTTTAAAATCGAGAGCAACTAGATCTCTATCAGCTATTACAGTTGTTCTTAGCTAGGTTTCAAGAAAATCGGATTAGTAGTTTAAGGGCTACAAGAACTTTGCCAAGATGAAATAATGGTATTTTGCGGTGATTTTTTATATTTTAAATGTTTGTATATCAATTTTGCACTTATTGATTTTTTTGATTGACGAAGGTCCTAGACTAGATGGTTCCTCAAATGATTTAAGAATGAGAAAATGTATGGTCAGACGCACTTGTACTGTCAGTGCTATTTAAGGGATAATCCGAAAATAAAATGCGTTATATGTACTGTAAACGCATTTATTAAAAAAATAAAAACGGTTTTTTGTCTTGACAGAATCAAAGTGAGAAGAGACAATGTTATTTGCTTCATGAGGTCAGAAATGTCTCACTCAACTTTACACTGTATCCCGCACATTGCAGGGTAGAGAATGTAACTCAATATCTAATTTCGTATATATCTAATTTTTAACTCAGGATCACATATCCCCTAACAAACTTATTTGATATTTTAATAAAAAAACTCATCAGGCAAAACAACTTACTTTAATATGTCCTTAATTTAATTCTCACATAGGGTAACTGGTTAATTATGACATTGCATCGAACTGTTCAGGTTTTTTATTGTATGCGGAACATGTCCATCACGCAGATTAACTTTTTTAAGCCGCTATTTCCATATTGATATAGTCTCTGTAAATTTCACCACAGATGTTGCAGACCTTTGATTTTTACATGTCAATGAAAAATGTTCAAGCTGTTAAGCCTATATAGATATATATACCTAGTCATATAACAGCAAAAAAAAAAAATAAGAAACTGAAAATATATTCGAACAAAAAAATATTCAATGAAGAGCTATTCCTTACCGTGTGTTGCCTATATTTTTTGCTAATTAGTTGATGTTTCTTTCATAATATTTCATAATATACATTAAATTTATTAAAACGTTAAGAAATTAGCCTTTTTATACAAAATCAAGTATTTAATACAAAACCAAGTTCCATATTTAGATTCAATAATACAAGGAGAAATGATAAAAAGTTTTGTTATATTTTATAATTCTCAGAGCCAACAGGGAAAATTGTGATCTTTGCAATGCGATTGAGTTAAATGTTATTCTCAGCGACGTCGAGCGCTTTCAATTTAATTTGGGAACATAATAGTGATGATACGGAAAATGCCTGTAGAAATAATAATTATTAAAGCTATTTACGATACAAGAACTCTATGGATTTGACTTAATACGTTAAGGCTGAGTTCTATAAACAGCTTCATTCAAGCCACTGAGTGTTCAATCCAATACATTTTCCCTTGCACGATTCAGTTATGATATTCAAAGAAATCTAAACGCAAAATAGATAATATAATAAAATAAAATTGCTATGCGAATTCGTGAGAAAATTTAAATAAATGACTTTTCTGTTTGCACATAAAAAGAAATATATTGCGGCACAATGAATGTTGGGGGGCAGGAGTGGGTAGTGGGGACAGTCGTGAGGCGGACGAGAGACGGCGCTGAGGAAAGGGTGCGGGGCCGCGGGGCGCCGGGGGGTGACCCACTTTAACGGGACAAGTAATATTACTTTTTACTTTTAGGTAACTATTTCACGTTTTTATAGCGATAATAACATATATCGTAGAATAAACTTTTCTAGTTCTGTTAATAACGTAATATATGGATCCACTTTTCATTATTTTAACAGCTTTTAAATATATTTCTAATTGCTAATCTTTTAATATAAATTGAAAATATTATATACATAATAATTTTCTAATTTATTATAAATACATTTATTTTTCGATTGCTTGTAGATTTTGATTAGAATTATTAAGTAAAAATGAAGCTTATATTAGTTAAATGCAGTCGTAAGTCTAATCTAAACGAGCGCTCGTACTGTTATTGATGTAGCCGGTTTGTATAGAATGTTTATGTATACGTATTCAGCCCCCATTCTCATATTTTGTATAGGAGGGTGTTATTTGTTTGAATTAATTAAGTTTTCCTCCATATTTTTGTTATATGCTATTTTAACTAAAAATATATTGTTATGTTACAATAATCTTGTACGAATACTATACTATATCTGTATATAACCTATTTTGTTATTTTATGAGCATATTATTTTTTGTTTCCATAGAAAAAATACGAATAAAAAAGTGATCACATTGAATAGTATCGTTACTTTAATTAATATGCATATTAGTCTGTATATTACAACTTTTTTACATACTTATAGATGATAGGTGACTTTATTTATTTGTGATAATCATTTGAAAACTACCTATATATGGTATTAAGTCTCGATAAAAATGCCTAAATGTTTTTGTAACTAATATCTTTTATAAATGGTTTTAAGGCATTCCACTTTTCGATTCGAAGTTTTCCCGGTCAGCGGGGAGTTGACCCGTAGAGCATTAGTGTTTGTAGTATGATTTTATATCAGCAATTAAAGTTAAACATATGTACATGTGATGTTTTAAGAAACGAAGACGAGTGCTCGTTTATAAGCGTGATTTAACAACTCCAGCATATTGATTTTTACGTCGCCGTGGGCCACCTCCTCCCCGCGGGAAGAGTTGTGCACGGGGGTAATGCTAAAATGCTTGTTCCCCTATTTGAGAGTACATACTGGAGGGATGTTCAACTGAACCCACCGCTAAACACTGTTTTCCTCGACAATTTTCATCTATTTATAGCTTATCTAGCGTTGTTTCAGACAGGAAACAAGTATTTTGTGTGCGTGTTACATCTAATATACTCGTATGTAAATGTTCTTTGGGACTAATTGTGTTTGGCTGACGATGCTGTAATAGGTATTCATGGGTACAGTAGTAGTAGTCAGTACAGATAATATAATACTGTTTATCGACTATATAGGTATATTAATGCTAATATAAAAAAATATTGACAATATCTAATTAAGGTGGGTAATAGTAAAAACGAATAAGTATTAAAACTTATAATGAAAATATTTATAAAGTAACAGTCTGCAGTTGCATGTCCTCGCGAGTTTGTTCAGCCCCACCCGCGCACTTTTCAGTGGGCCGCCCGCCGCACCCTTCGCTGCACCCCATGTGTTATTCTCCGCTCCGTCCCGCGCCGGGACGCTCCTTCATTTTACTCCAATTTACAACTGAAAAAATTCAAACAAACATTTCCTAAATTAAATCCTTATTAAAAATATTGTAATAAATGTTGTATTTTTGTTAATTCATATAATATATATTTTATACTTTATATCATAATTTAGTTTTATTCAACATTAAATAACAGCTACTTAATAACAGTTTCATCATAATTACCATTCCTGATAATCATCTCAAAAGCCAGTATATTATTAAGTTTCTGAAATTATTATCTATATTGTACTTAATTTTGAAAGAAAAAAAAATAGAATAATAACATATAACAACAAAAGTTAAAAAGAATACTTTCACTGTATAGGCCCGATATAATTGCTATACAAATATTATACGGGATAAATTTAATGATATTACATATTAAATTAGATTACTTAAAAGCAGGCGACAAGCATGAAATGCTTCCTCTCGTTGTGTCCTGAATATGCCGCATAATATATGTACATTCGTAACGTTAAAAATCGATAACAACGATGATGTTCTTAGTGCTTCTATACCTTTACAGCGTACAAATTATAATGATTTAACACTTATATATAAAAAAAACTATTAACTGTAATTTAAGTAGATTAGTTAAGTAATGGGACAACGCCTCTAAACGCGATGGTTGTAGGTTAGGTTAGCTTCATTCATGATAATATTTCCTTTACATTTTATTTAGGTATATTTCCTTGTTCTGACTAGTCAAGGTTAGATGTTGAGTTCCACCAATCAATACGCGATGTTTTCAAATCTGATGAAAATCGGAGTGCAGTGTCAAGAGTTAGGAGGACACGAGTCTCTATTCTCACTTTGCTAAGCCGTACAAGGATAAAGCTTCTTTTATAGTTATATGTAGTATGCAATTTTAATTTATACATTTAACATTGTTCAATGAGTTTTCTAGAATGATTACATGAATATACAATATATTCATGTAATCATTCTAGAAAACTCATTGAACTTATATATATATATATATATATATATATATATATATATATATATATATATATATATATATATATATATATATATATATATATATATATATATATATATAT
>DWMZ01000626.1:0-20804 GCA_018249855.1 Eueides tales michaeli | reverse complement strand
ATATATATATATATATATATATATATATATATATATATATATATATATATATATATATATATATATATATATATATATATATATATATATAAAATAAGATATGATTAAACTTATAAAATTAATTGATAATTTTTCTTTATCATCAAAGTACGAGTATAATCAAGTCACTGTAATTTAGGAGACTTTACTATTAGATTCAACGGCGTTTTCTCATTTAATACTCTCTATTGAATATGTTTATAGAATAGCTAATTTAGTATATAAAATTTAATATTATTTTCTTTTTCAAATATTCTTAAAGATATAATAAATAAATAAGGCCCGATTATTTGATGCAACAAAGACGTATTTGCACTTCTTAAGATTTATATATATTTAAATTATTTTATTTTAAAAAATGTCATAAATAAATGTCGTACAAAATAATCAATGTGATTATATAACTTTTTACAATTTTCAATAAAAAAAAATCACAGTAATTCATACCTAATCTAGTTTACAAGCAACTCTACCAAAGCCATAAATGTATTCGATAGAATCTGCATCTAACATTACATTCACTATAGTAATTGCACAACGCATAATTTCCTCTCAAGTCTCAGCTACAAGAACTGGCTCCGTTCCGATCCACATGCCTTCAATACGTAGCCAATCGATCTACTTACATACCAACCTAACGATCATTGACAAGATTACATTGGTACGGGATAAATAATATTGTAAGTTATGGCGTGTGCCATTATGTACCAGCTTCACGCTGTATCCCGCAATTGGCAAGGGACCCTGAGTGACCCTAATGAACCTACCGGGAACCTAGTGTTAGACACTCCGTTCTGTTACCTACTCTCCGCCGACTTTAAGGTATTGCGTGTTGAGTGGCGAAATTCTACGCAGCGTTTTGCCGACAGTATAAAGTAATGAAAATATTAAATATTTAATTTCCTCGAGTGGGGATTTAACCTACGACCCATCACGCTTACAGTCGAACGCTTGTGCCCCTGCGCCATGATAGGCCTCGATTTCGTGATGTTATTACTGTGAATGTTATAATATTATGTTATGTGTGCGAAATTATATAACGTTATTTAATATTATCAATAATTTTTGTATCGCGATTTGTGTTTTATACCAGATTAGGTGGAGGACTTACCTGGCAGTTTTGTCTGATATGTACATATTCTCTTTCATTTTTTTATATTTATATAGATTTTTATTAGCTTCACGCTGTATCCCGCACTTAGTAGGGTCTTAGGCAGAGGGAACTTTCCACCGAATTCTGATGGCAATGCCTGTTGAATGACGAAGGTAATGAAATTTACCCTATTGAGATATTATATTTGATTGATATTACTATAATAATAGTAATTAGTAATATATCTATATATTTACATAACAATGACGTAATTCTGTATATTTTTTAATTCAAAAATACTTTTTATACTTATTTCAGTTCATTCTATTCTATTTTTGAAAATACTAAGAATCACGTAATTTTCGACTTGTATACAGTATAAAAAAATAGTCACGAGTTTAATTCATATTATTTTTAAAATAACCTGCTATTTTATCGAACTGAAATAACGGTTACTTTGTTAAGGAAAACTATTTTTGTTGCTAGAAACTAGAATGAATATAAATATATTTTCACCTATTTTAGGATTTTTTTTGATGTTGGTAATAAAAAAAAACATTAAACCAAGTCACACAGAAAGCATATACTAAATAATTGAATTGAATTTATATTTTACTATAGAACTGTTTTTACAATTACATTTTGTTTGAAAACTATGGTTTTATGGTCGTTTGGTATTATGGTTTCGGTATTTTATACCGATAAATAATCTTAATATTTATTTATATACATATATTTTTTATTACTTTTTAATAAAATAAGATTTTGCTTGTAATACAATAAATTGAAGGCTTATAATAAAACATTATCCTGTGAACTGATCAAACCCAAAACCGACATGTTTACACTCTTACGTAAGTACTTCGAAGCCACAACGAAATTAAATTCTAACTTAACCAATGACAATAACACGCATTGTCTTTAAAATAGGTAACAAATACTGTAATATCAATTATATTTTTATAATATGAACAATTAAATATAAATATCGGGAGCAGGAAAATCTCTTAATGCAGCTTTGGGGACAAAGCTGCAAATTGTAGCCGCATAGTACTCCGCATAGTGCCGTGCCGTGTTAATTTCGGTCAAGTCGGTAACGGAAAAATTTAATATAATACAGATTATTTTATACTTACATGTAAATGAGAATCATCTTTGCTCTGTTCGGGCTTTGTGAATTCCGCGTGCAGAGCGTGAGTTTTGCCTCCCAGAGGTAATGTTGGTGCTTCATGTTGCCAATGCTTCTCCTCTTGCCTGAAGCCAAGGTTGTCAAAGGCGAACTCGTCCTTCACTGATTCGGGGTCTGTAGTGAATACTAGATGCTTGCCTGTGGACAAAGTAAAGTTTATGGTTAATGAAATATTGAAAAAACATATTGTTTATTATTTTAATAGTTAAATATGAAATCAAAAACCGTGTACAAAATTATGTTTCAGGTATAATACATTTTTCATAACAGTGTATTCTCAGGTATAAATAAACAAGATGGAAGAAAAGATGAGAGCGTGATTAAATATTTTATTGTTTTTACTTTTAATATGTAATTTTTATTTCTTCAATTTTTAGCTTCACACTGTATCTTGTAAGATACAGTCATGGCTGGGCAGGCAGAGGGTGTAAGGTATCTAGTATAAAAACACTCTTTTCCGTTTCCTCCGAATTAAAGTCCGTCGCACAGCGATTTAATGAAAATGTTATATATATCATTTATTCAAGTGGGAATCGAATCCACAACCTGTTGCGGTCCACGACATTCATTTTTAATATAATATTAGTACATATAATTTTGACAAGAAAACGTAATAACTTTAGAGCTACATAAAGAAGAAAACAAAAGGAAAGCAAAGCAAAGTGATTTGGCACTATTTTGTGTAATAAAGGAAAACTTATATAAATATTCGCTGTATAAGCTCTAATAATTTATATTTAATCTACCGTGCAAGATATTTGGACAACTGCGTTAGAAATCAAAAGTGACTTCCTTTATTGCGATGTAAAGCGAGTTTTGTACTGAACACCCATATAAAGCAATGATTTCAATGATTTGTAACGGCATTTGAATCTCTTGATACAACATTTACAAATGAGACCTTACACTGCAAATAATTATTTGGTAATAATTTAAATAATTTACATGAATAACGGTGTAATTAATTATACATAATATTTTTATTTTAATTATTATCTAAGATAGAGTAATATTTCAGGTAATAATTCTAATAAATAATTGTATATAGTTCTAATGACATTGTCACTTTAGTAACAATATACATTTAAAAAATTGTGTCGACTTTATTATGTTAAGTTAGCGTAACTTTTTTTTATTTTTGAACCAATTTTAATAAAACAAACACTTGATAAAAACTGCATTTAAGTTGAATTACCCGTTTAGCACATACAAACAGACATACAGACGAACAGATAAGGAGACAAATAGATAAACAGACAAAACGTTTAAAAATCACTATTCCCTATTACATTAATAAAGGTCCCCTATAAGATTTTTTTATAATATATCTTCCATGTACAGACAGCGATCAGTTACAGATTTATTATAAGTATGGAATTCACTTTTTCGAGTGGGGATCAAACCCACAACGTGTCGTTTACAGTCACATGCTGGAGCCCCTGCGCCACGACCGGCCTCTCATTTTTATAATTTTAATATTTCTTAGCTTCACGCTGTATCCCGCACGAGACAGGGTAGGCAGAGGGAACCCGGGAACCTAGTGTTAAGCCACGCCGTTCCACTTCCGTTCGCCACTTTCCGCCGAATTTGAGGCATTGCCTGTTGAATGGCGGAACTCAACGCGGCGCTTTGCCTTATTACCGAAGCGAAGAAATGAAACATTAAATATTTAAATAGAAAATATTAAATATTTCATTTCCCCGAGTGTGAATCGAACCAAGAACCTGTCGGTTATAGCCACACGCTTGCACCACGACAGGACTCTACTAATTAAATAATTTTAATATAATTTGAATATAACACAAGTAAATTTTTGTTCTCTATTGGCAGACACTTCCACACTTTATTACTGCAGTGAGTACAAATATTTTATTACTTCCCCCCAGTGGGTGCCAGAGGAACCCAGAACCGTAACATTCACAGACGTTTGACCCGTAACGATTACCATAAATATGCAATCATTTCAAGCAAAATATTATATTAAAAAATAATAAAATGGAATAAAGAGAGCTGGACATACCGTTGTGTGGTAGCTTCCGGTACAACAAAGTCTTATAATAGCAATAATTTAGTGAAAGCCGTTTGATCGTGTGTTTTGCTTTACCAATCAATTAGAAAAAAAAACATTTTATAGCAATTATTTGTAAGGCTAAATAAAATACTATAATTATTTGTTTGATTAAACATTCGAAATTGAATTGCTGCGGATGTTTTTTGAACGCTTCATGAGATTAAATATTTTTTCAAATTGTGCGTAGCACAGCGTTGAGTTCCGCCATTCATCATGCAAAGCCTCAAAGTCTATGGGAAGTGAGAAACGGAACGTAGTGTCTTAACACTAGCTTCCCAAATTCCCTCTGCCTCAAAAATGTGCGGGTTAAAGCGTGAATTTTAAAAAAGAATAAAAATTGTATATTTAAATAATTTAAAAAAGTGATTATTTGTATATATTTTAACAATTTAAACAATAAAAAACAATATTTAATTAAAAATAAAGCTATTACTATTATTAACAACGGCAAAGCCTAGTTTTCACTAACTGAAAACATAAGGCCTCATTCACACGAATCAAACGCTATTGACTAAGCTAGTTAACGTCTGTACAATTAATGTAATACGTATGTTTTATAATTTGCTCCCATTGTTTGAAAGTTTTTAGATTGAGGAACTTTATATTTTACTTTTTATTTGATGTGTACAATAGATAAAGAAATTTGTAATGTTTTCGACTTTGAGACGTAGCTTGTTGAGTGGCGGAACTCAACACCGTGTTTTGTATTAATAAAGTGGGAAAATAATAATTTAAATTAAGATATCAACACGCAATGCCTCAAATTCAGACGAAAGTGGGGAACGGAACGGAGTTTCTTAACACTAGGTTCCTAAGTTCCCTCTGACTACCCTGCCTGCCATTTTTTTTTAATTAAGATAAATAGAAAAATAAATCAGATACTAGTCCATTGCAAATAAATACATAACATAATATAAAAAAAATATATATTTCACCTCAACACGAATAGACGTCCTTATTACAAACAGTCACAGGTTGCAACTATGAACCGCATTAAATGTGTATTATAATATTTTTTTTCAGCTTTACTTATCCCGCACGTGCCAGAGTGGAGAGAAACTGGGAACCTGGTGTTAAAACACACCGTTCCGTTCTCCACTTTCCGTTAAATTTCAGGCATTGCGTGTTGAGTAACGGACCTCAACGCCGCGCTTTGTATTGTCACAAGAGCGAAGAAATATTAAATATTTCAGCTGCTCAAGTGAGAATCGAACCTACAATCTGATACGTTTACAGTCATACGGTTGTTCCCTTGCGCACTGACAGGCTTTAATATAGTAACATAATATCATCGTAATAACGTTTTAAAGTATATTTAAAAAGTATCAAATATTTAATGATTAAACATACTTCTTATTTATATACTTAAATTTGCCTCAGGCTATAATTAAATTGATAGCCTTTAGCAAAATCTTGTTACAAAACTTATGTCTACTTTTTTACATAATTTTTTAATGAAACTTTTAAGTATAAGACATAGTAAAGTAATTTATAAATAAAATATTATATTTTATATCATGAGGCCTGTCGTAGCGCAGCGGCACAAAGTTGTTACTGTAACCGATAGGTTGTGGGTTCGATCCAAACTCGAGGAAATAAAATATTTAATATTTTTAATGTTAATATTTATCATTTTTATTTCTTCGTTTTGGTAACAAGGCAAAACGCAGCGTTGAGTTCCGCCACTTAAAACGCAATGCCTCAGAAAAAAAATGTTATATTTTATATCAAAAACTTGCGAGATTTGTCAATTTAATTATATGCATGACCCACTTCATGATGTAAGAACTAAGAAGTGGACAAAAACTTAATGGTCTTAGATAATGAATAGTTATTGCATATATAATTATTTACCGGCAAGCGGTTAGGAAAATAATAATATGAATAGAAACGTTGAAGGTTAACAAGAGAAAAACTCTGTCGTGAAAGTGGCCCACTTGTATCCGATCTCTATCGAAAGCAACAGTTAACTAGTCTAGGGAACGAATGATTTAAAATACGTAGTAATTATTATAATATCTTTTTGTTTATGCACGTATTTTTTTTTATTTTTTTATTTTCAGTTTTAGGCTGTATTCCGCACGTGGATAGGCAGAGGGAACTTGAAAAGTTAGTGTTATGGCACTCTGTTCAATTCACCATTTACCTCCGAATTTGAGGCATTACGTGTTGAGTGATGGAACTCAACACTGCGCTTTGCCTAGTTGCCAGAACGAAAAAATGAAGACATTGACATTTTATATATTAAATCACCAAAAAATATTTTTCCGATGCTGTTTCATTATAAAAATGTTATTTCAGCACATAATCTCTAAAGTTCTAAAGTTACGTATACTTAGAAACATTTAGTGCTCAAAGTGATTAAGATAGGTTTAATACACTTTGTAGAAAAATATATAGAATAGATATTAGGGATAGCGTATAGGTTAGATCGCCACTTTAGGGATGAGTACCTTTCGTTTGTATGCTTGTATTTTAATGATTTTCTTCAATTTTAGGCAAAAACTATGTTACAACCAAAAAAAGAATAGTGAAAGGAGTGATTTAACACTAGATTCCCTTTAAATTGTCACACAGAATATAGATAATATCAGAAATAAAACAATAACAATTAAATAATTATAACACCTCCTAGACTATATCGACGTGTGAATTTAAGCGACAAGCAAGGCATTTAGAAAACTGTTTTTAATATAACACTTTGTTAGATAAACTTAACATATAATTGTGTGTATTATCTTCTATTTATCTCACTAATTAACAGTTATTATTCATTTGTTTAGTAGATTTTAAGACTGTATTTACATTTTTAACATATTTAAAGCTTTACATTTAGGAAATAAAAGCTCTTTTTTTATATACTCAAAAAGTTTAACGTAGTGATTTTTTAAGCATTTTTCGTATGAAATAAGCTTATCTCAGTTTAATTCCATAGTGGCGCCGTGGAAATTTCGTACATATATGTACTATAGTTGGCAATTGAAATCCCCTTTGAAGAAATCATTATTTTAAAATCGCAATAAAATAAAGATGTTTTTATCGTTTTGATCTATATGTACCTATTTACGTATGTATGTAGTGTAATTTTAATCAAAGTGTTAGTTGTAAAATTGTTCCACAATTATTCACTTGGGGCCGCTCTCTGAAATGTCAATTGGCATTTGTCATTGACAATTAATGCGCTGTCATTGCGTTTAATTTGATGTTTAATGTAATAATCAATCTCAATTTGTGATATAAGAGCTTTGATAATATATATTTTTTTCAGTTTAACACTGTTCCCGGTAGCGTAAATACAGGGAATTTGGGAACCTAGTGCTCGGACAATTTGAATTTGAAGCATCGCATGTTGAGTGACGGAGCTTAACGGCGCGCCGAGCTTAAAGGCAACCAGCCTAGATACCAGAGCGAAAAAAATATAATATTAAATATTTCGTTTTCGAATTAGGATCAAACCTAAAACCTGACGCATTTATAATCATAAAAGAACATTGAGGTATAACTGTTAAACGGCAAAATGTTCTGATGCCATTGTAGTGAAATGGTACAGGTTTTGACTGCAAACGCAGTGATTAAAGGTTCTAACCTTGCTTGAAAAAAATATTTCATTGTCTCGTTCTGAAAGATAAAGTTCAGTGTTAAATTCTGCCACTCAACAAACACTGTCCCGAATTTAGGAAGACATCGTAATACGGAATTTCTTGACATTAGGAGATCCCCTTTTAAATGTGGGGCAGACCGTTAAACTAAAAAAACGATAGTTTTTATAATTATAAATGTATGGCTCGAGCGATTAATGAAGCATGGCCCACGGCCAATGGTGATTGGCAATGGTTGGATACTGAATAAAAAAAAATCACCAAATACACTTTTTGTACAGTAAGTAATTGCTATATGTCCTTATTCATAATTTTTGAGTATAATCTACAAGATTTTACTAACATCCAAAGTATCGTGACACAGTGGTTGTTTTGTTTATTGACGTGATGTTTGTAGGTTTCATTCCCAGTTGTTAATATTTTCATTTTGGTAATTCATTACCAAAGTGAAAATGAAAAAATAAAAAAGAGAAAATAAAAAAATACTCATTTCAATTCCACTACCTAGTTTGTATTCAACCCACGATTCATATTTGCAGTCACACACTTCTGCCACTATGCCACGACACGCTTCACTCGGTATTTATCTATCTTTAGAATCTTAAAATTCTCATTACACAGTACGTATTTAAAATGAAAACATATATTTTTTAAGATCGTCTCAAGATAACAATTAGGTTAATTCCTTCTTAACGTACAGAAGCATTCAATTAAGTTTATATATATAAATCTTAAAAAAAAAACAATTTAAGAATTGCGTCGTAACTTCAATGCATTTTTAATACAAATTGCAATCCAGACGCTTTAAATGTCGAACTAATTTGCAAATAAATACACCGCCATGTTGCCATTCATGTAGAGGCAGTCGCATTGAATTTTGTTAAGGAGTGTCCTCTTTATTTTGATATTATTAAATAGATTTTTTTTAACTTGAGGCCTGTTGTAGCGCAGCGGCAAGGGTGTGACTGTAAAGACGACAGGTTGTGGGTTCGATCACCACTCGAAGTAATAAAATATTTAGTATCTTATCATTGAATATTTATTGTGTTTAATGTTTTCATTTCTTAGCTCTGGTAACAAGGCAAAGCGTAGCGTTGACTTCCGTAACTCTATATGCAATGTTTCAAAATCATTTCCTCGCAGTGTCTTAACATTAGGTTCCCAAGTTTCCTCTGCCTACCCTGCCATATGAGTTTGAGAGAGCTATCTTTATTTACAAACATTATTCGTTTCGAGGTAGAAAGAAGAAATCAGAAGAGTGCCATCTCCGTATACATATGTACGTCTATCGCGCATAAATGCCCTCCGAGAGGCCCTTATTTTGCACGTGATCTTCCTCCAGTATTAACTTTTAATCTATATGTGATTAATAAGTACTGTGTAGTGTTAAATATTCGTAAACTTGATTTTACCCAACAGGTCTTCTAAAATATTATTTTCAAATATTTACAATGAATCACAACAAAATAATTTTATTAAAAATGTAAAGGAATCGTAATATTTTTATTAAAATAGATTATTGTAAGCACTTTCATCGAACATAAAACTACCACAGGCTCAGAAGGCACTTCTGCTGGGACAACCGACAAGAAACTCAAAATCGAGAAGAAGAGAGAAAAAAATTATTATATTATCTTAGAATACAACATGTGGTATTTATATATTATGTATTTAATAACAAAAAATATATATTAAATCGAAAGAACAAAATTCAATTTCCGAAACATACTACAAACATATAAAATGTAGCTTTATCAAATTAATATGTCGACACTTCATCATTTTAATGGCGTTCATATTTTTTTCTAATCAAGAAATGTACGGAATGTCTTGCCCTTAACTGTTTTTTAGAGTCAACGACCGAGTAGGCGTATACCAAAGCCTAAAATGTAATTTCACATACTTTTTTTTATAAATATGCGACGTCTAATAAATTTAAATTTTATATTAATTAAAATATTATGTATGCTGACATACATATATTTTTAATGTTATATGGAGTAGTGCAAAAAATTGACAAGTTCTTATAAAATGTTTGATATATACATAGTATCTGTTTTTCAGTTTTAGGTTGTATCCCGTGAATAGCAAGCGGGATAGGTAACAGGAACCTCATAGGATAGTCATAGACAAACTTTCACAAAATTTTTAAGAAATTGTTCGTTCAGTAGTTAACTTCAGCTTCATGTGCGGGATACATGATAGAGTATAGATAGAGTATAGACAAGATAGAGGGAGCTTGGGAACCTAGTGTTAAGACTCTACATTCTCTCCGCCGAATTTGAGGCATTGAACGTAGAGTGGCGGAATTCAACACCAGTAGTCAACGCCGTGCTTTATGTTATTACCGAAGCGACAAAATGAAAAAAGTCATTTATCCTAGAGGGAATCGAATTCACAGTCACAGTCAGCTCTGCCACTGCGCAACGACGGCGTCAGGTTTAGTAATTTGTTTCTATTGTAAGTCTAGTATTATAGTACATTCACAAATCGTAAATTTGGCCGCATATATAGTAGGTACAAAACGATTAGCAAAAACAGTAATTATAAGATAAGAGCTTTCAATAAACTTACCAGTTTTATAATATTCCGTATGTAGTGGGGAACTGAACGGAGTGACTTGACACTGGGTTCCTAAGTTCTTTCTGCCTATTCTACCAACTAGCCTTGCTTAACTAGCCTTTGGTTATATATTTATTATATATAGATAGTTTTCGATATTTGAAAATTTGAAATGACTTTACAGTGGTATATATACATGCCACATGTACATTGTAGGTATAGAAGTAAACAGTATTTAACAAAGTAAACAACATTTAACGCGCTTTAACGAGATTAACAGTTAATACTTATACTAATAAGATTAACAATCGTATTAATGGCCATATTACTTTATTTGCATTGTTTGGACCAATTGTTTTGCTTTTGTTTGTTACAATGTTAACATTATTGAAAAAGTGGGGTGAGAAATACGGTTGAATATGTATGGGATGATGATATGAATTTTTAAACCTAGGTTAAATCTAGTTTTTACTAATATATTAGGACTTTAAATGGATTTTGTGCAGAGGAAACTTAGGAACCTAGTCTTTCCGTGTCCCAATAGCATGCAGGATAGGTAACGGGACTTTAAATGGATTTTGTGCAGAGGAAACTTAGGAACCTAGTCTTTCCGTGTCCCAATAGCATGCAGGATAGGTAACGGGACTTTAAATGGATTTTGTGCAGAGGAAACTTAGGAACCTAGTCTTTCCGTGTCCGAATAGCATGCAGGATAGGTAACGGGAACCTCATAGGATAGTCATAGACAAACTTTCACAAAATTTTTAAAAAATTGTTCGTTCAGTAGTTAACTTCAGCTTCATGTGCGTGATACATGATAGAGTAGATAGAGTATAGACAAGACAGAGGGAGCTTGGGAACCTAGTGTTAAGACTCTACGTTCCGATACCCTTAGGAACCTAGTCTTTCCGTGTCCCAATTTCCGCCGAATTTGATGCATTGAGTTACCAGAGCTTAGACATTAAATTGTTTAACATTTACCTTTCAAGTGGGGCTCAAACCAACAACCAATATCGCGTGTATAGTCGTTGTGCCCTTGCGCCACGACCTAAATTAATTTGCAAATTGGTATTTTAAAATAAAAATAATTTTTAACCTTTTAAAATCATTTTTTACACTTCTGATTGGTTGTTCAATTAATATTCTCAGGTTAACGAAAAAATACACGATCGCATTCAATGGCGATTACGCAATGACTATTACAGAACTTCTTGCTTGACCTTATATTTCAATTATAATATATCTATATTTAAAATAAATCTGTAACCGATCTCTGTCTGTACATGGAACATATATTTAAAAGTCTTATAGGAATCTTTATTAATGTAAAAGTCCAAAATATTGTTTCTTTTTTATTTTTGGCCGTTTGTACGCGCTTATCTTAGAAACAGCTAATCAGATTTATATGCAGTTTTCACTATTATATGTTTTGGATCGTTTTACTGAAATAGGTCAAATAAAAAAATAGCCTTAATTTAAATTAATTAGTTCGACAATCGCTACATTTTATCATTCAACTTAGTTTTAAATATATAGATATAGTCTTAAAAGTGATATTGTTATTTAGAACAAGAAAGTTATTGAAATTAGTACGTAAAATAGTGTAATTCAAGCGGACGAAGCCGCGATCTATGCTAGTTAACTATAAATTAGCTATGGCTATCAAAAGTACAAAAATACAATACTAAACGGATATAAAAATATTTTCGCAATAAAATTATTGTATTTTTTATCTCCCGGTATAAACAGCCTTCACGCCATCCTTATTTGTAATTAATTATAATTAATTCTTAAACTAATTATTTCACGATTATATGAAATATTAGGCCGATGTAGCGCGCCATTTTCAATCAAAATTCGCGGCAAATTCAACTTTTCAAATAAATGATCACTTCACTCTAGTAATAACACAATGCGCAGTTGATTTCGTGAATTAACGAATTAAAGTGGCCTCACTTGGAAGTTTGGAAGTAAAACTCTAAACTGGACTTCACCATTACATCCAGAATAGTACGTGAAAATACCAAAAAAATAGTTAATGATTCACTAAAAAACTTTAACTAGGTTTTTTCAGTTTCACGCTGTATCCCGCATGTGGCAGGGTAGGCAGAGGGAACCCACTGATAGAACACGCTTTGCCTTGTTACCATAGCGAAGTAATGACAATATTAAATATTTCATTTCCTCGAATGAGGATCGAATCCACAACCTATCGCGTTTACGAGCCTTAACTAGCTGTTACGCGATTTTCAATTTCACATCTTATTGCAGCAAGGTTAAAGTGTCTATAGAAGAGGGTTGCTTCATTTACGTTACGTTATTTTTTTTAGATTCACGTTGTATCTCACACAGAGCAGATTTCATTTATATACCCATATTAGAGGGAACCTGGGAACCTAGTATCAAGACAATCCGTTTTCATTAAGACACTTCCATTCCCCGCTTTCCCTCCGAATACGGCATTGCGTATTGAGTAGCGAAATTCAAGACTTCGTTACCAGAGCAAATATATTAAAATATTAAATATTTCATTTTCTCGAGTGGGAATCGAACTAACAACCTGTCCCGTTTACAGTCATACGTTTGTGCCCGTACACTACGGCTGGTCTGCTCTCATCCTTGACTCCGGCTTGCCGGCTCTCCTCCTGACTAATTACGTTAGCGTTTGATTGATATATGTATCAATCAATAAATAAAATGGCTTTCCATTTTAATTTGCCATTGAATATTTTTTACATCGAATAGTTATGTTTAATGAAACTTTTTATTTATATATTTATTCAGATTTTTATAGTATGTAGTTTCGTTTTTTTTATTATAATTCAAAAAATCAGCTGCCGTTAAAGATTTTTTCATTATTTTAATAAATTAAACAAATGTAGCTCCTCTGGTGTTACATGGCGGCGGTGATCACTCACCATATGGTAACCCGTACGCTTGTTTACATTCTTTTTTCAATAAAAAAAATGTTTAAGTATATTAAATAGGCTACCGTTAAAATGATTTATGATCGTGCTTACAAAACAAAATCCAAATAAATCAATCAAATCCAAAATATATATATAAAAAAATACTTGAGATTTTAAAACGTCGTGCGAGTCGCTCGAAGGTAGGAATTAGTTAAGGCGGTATAAATTATTCACAATTTAATAACGATTGTGCTCATTCACCTATAGTAACCGGTATAATATAATATCTCACGGCCGACACCATCTTGTTACTTGTTTGACAAGGAATGTAGGTAATAGTATAGAAAATAATTTATTATCTGTTGACCTTCACCCGCTGCTAAATGGCAAAGGTTTAGAGTATTATGCCAACTTCCAAGTTAAGCTTGCAGTTGCTTCCTTTCATAATAAAAGGAAGCAACTGTTTGATTGATTTTTTCTTTATTTCTAAAATTCAACAACAATATTTGTCCTTTGAAATATAATTATTATATTCTATGTAAATTATTTTAGTTATATAAAATATTATTTATTTAAAATAATTAATCATGTTAAAAATATGTTTCTAAAAATAAAATTGCAGGAAACAATTATTATAAACGCGACGGGTGTGGGTATGGGCTCGATCTCCGCTCGAGGAAATGATATATTTAATTTTATCATTTCTTCGCTCTTGTAACAAGCCTAAACACGGCGTTGAGTTCTGCCGCTCAAAACGCAATCCCTCAAATTTGGCGGGAAGTAGAGGATATAACGGACTATCTTAACACTAGGCTCCCAAGATTCCTCTGCCGGGTAGGCATACATTGTTAAGTTAAAAAACAAAATCAAAATAAAAAATATAACTACACATTTTTTCCATATACTAGAACAAGCAGGACATTGGTCCACTACAGCATCGTTAACTGGACTTTCTATGCATTACACAGTTACTTAACTGTTGTAGTTAAGTGCTATGTACTATACAAGAGCAGTTTTAATGACTTAACTAAATAGTTTGACCAAGAACATCTAGATTAACCGGGATTTGTTATCTATATTTTAACTATCACTTTAAAATATTTTTTTTATATCAAATTATAATTTGTAGTGTTTTTACTGTGTGTAAGATTGGCGGAACTCGACGCCACGCTTGGTCTTGTTCGCAGGAGAAAATAAAAATATGAAATAATTAAAAAATTAAAAAATTATTTTTTTTTTTATTTAACTTGAAGAGTTTAATAACATTATTAAGTATCAAATATTTTTATAAAGTCTATCCTAAAAATATCATTTTACCTAAACAATAGATAACTAAAAATATTTTTACTATTTTTAAAGTGTTATTCCACACTTAGGAAAGAAAAATAATAAATTTAAAAACGTATAAAAATTTGAACGAAGCAGGATTTGAACCTGCGCGTCTTGGAAACCGTCCAAGCGCTCTGACCAACTAAGCCATTCGTTCTCACCAATCTCCGTCGAAATTTTTATACGCTTGTTACAACTTATTTATGTTGTTAGCATCTCTGAAGGGAGATTTTTACAAATTTCCGCTACCCAAAGATAATTTGTTAGAATTATCGTTTGGCAAGAGAGAATGCTATTTATTAAATATTTTTACTATTTTTAAAGTGTTATTCCACACTTAGGAAAGAAAATAATATAATAATAATTCTAACGAATCGTCTTTGGGTAGCTGTTTCCAAGAGGCGTGGGTTCAAATCCTGCTTCGTGCAAATTTTTACACGTTTATAAATTTAGTATTTTTCTTTCCTTAGTGTGGAATAACACTTTAAAAATAGTAAAAACACACAATATCTTATTTTTTATTATATATAGGTAGGTATATTAATAGTTTTTGATACTTTCTAATATGTTTCATATATTTCTTTTGCATTAAATGATGACGTTAGAACGGACTGTGAAATACAGACGAGGCGAGCTTCAAATTGTCACTACACTATGTGTCACGTTTTCTATTTAGCTACACTCGTGATGTGAAAGTGGAATAAACAAATAATTTAAGTTATCATGACTGTGCTAATGGTCACAACACTATGTATGCTTTAAAAGCAGTATGGTTTATTCATTTTTTTTTTAAATTATAGAAGACAATATTAAATATTATTAAACAACAAAAATAATCTAGAGAAAAATAAAGAGAGTTAAGTCGTTTTTATCTCCACGTTTCAGTGTTTAAATAAGGCAAGTCCAAAGTTATACAAGACATGTAACTTAAAATTTATAAATGACTAACTAATAATTGACTACTATCAATTCATTTTAATTAAAAAAAAATTGACATTGAATCATTAAAAATTTGACATCGTCACGCCCAGTGGAATAGTGTTTGACTGTGTATACATGATATTTTCAAATCTCCACTGCTACCACTCCATGCAACACGCAATTAATCAATAATTTCATACTCACTTAGCACTTAATTAAACTCATTCTATGGCTTCGTCTTGATACCAGAGCGAGAAAACGAAAGTAAGACATTCCGCTGAGTGGAAGTTGAACCCACAACCGTCGCGATTACAGTCATATTTGCCACTGAGCCACAACGGCTACAGCATCTTATTATTAAATTTCCTATGCTTCTAATTCTCATTGTAATTAAAAGAAACTGGCTATTACGTTTCCACTAACGAGCACTAGAAATTCTTTATTTAGGTCATACGTTACATTTCCTTTAGTTTAATATAATATACCTATTGCATAAATTACAGTAATTGAGTACTTTAGTATTTACGTCATATTGTCTGTGATCATGTTTTTTTTTCTTAGTTTATATTATGAAATAAGAGAAAATAACACAGAAATTATTAAACTCTAATATATTATAAGAGAATTGCTTATTATTAGAACAGTAATTTTAAGGTGTAATACTTGTTCCATCTGAATATATTAAAGTAAATGAGAAAAGAGAAGATATTAAGGAAAGTGTAAAGATTTTCTAATGTGTATCGTTTGACGTATCCACCGCCATGTCTTATCTATACCGAGCAATAAATACACAGTCAATAAATCTATAGTGATTAAATATTGACCTTAAACAAGATTCGAATTAAGAACCATCGCGTTTATATTTCATTACACAAACATACTTAGCCTAGCTAACCTACCACAACATTTATTTAGGCTATTTTCTACGAGACAAGTATTACGCTCGCAAGTCCAACTGGCCGTTGCTGTAACAATTCGCAATGGTCGACAACCTTGACACTATCCTCGCCTCAAACAATCGACTTTTAATTACATGGATTATGTATAGAAAAGCGTTTTTATCGCTTGTAACTCGAAACGCGAGGTGTAATTTACGCAAAAATTGTTATATAATGAAGTTTATTGAATTAATTTGTTGTTTTATGTTAGTTATATTTTAAGTATTTTTGATTTGTATAAACAGATATTTTAAATAAATAAATAATTATATAATCATACGTGCGATTGTAAACGCGGCAGGTTGTGGGTTCGATCCCCACTCGAGAAACGAAATATTTAATCATTCGCTCTAGCACCAAGACAAAGCGCGGCGTTGATTTCCGCCACTTAACAAGCAATGCCTCAAATTCGGCGGGAAGTAGGAAAAGGAACGAATTGCCTTAACATTAAGTATCCAGGTTCGCTTTGCTCACCCTACCGTGAAAACTGAAAAAAAAATATATATATATATATATATATATATATATATATATATATATATATATATATATATATATATATATATATATATATATATATATATATATATATATATATATATATATAATAGCGATGTTGTTGAATAATGTGCAACTTGTACGATAAAAATTATAATCATGATTTAAGATTCTGTTTAATATTGACTTTATATAAAAAAGCTTTTATTCACTGCTGTCAAATAAAAATTAATAAGAATGTTGACTGCAGTTACAGGCCTTTCTTTATGAATGGGGCTATCTATACAAAAAGAATATATTTTTTCTTTTGGAGTAACATTTCCCGAGGTAAGTGCTTTGGACCAAACATTTTTTTTTACTTTATAATGAGTATAGAAGTCGAGATAGATATATTCATAGCTAATTGAGCAAATTATAGAAAAATCATGGAAATCTCCCCCTAAGTGAATAAAGGTAAAGTAATGAATTAACTGTCAACGCCTATGTTGTTTTCTCACCACCATGTTTGGTCATTAATTAAAAAACAGTTGATATTATCTTGATAGAAACTCAAATATTAAAGTAATTTATTTGTAATAGTAATATTATTATAAGATGTCTTATCTATTATCAGATTAACTGTTATGTTGAATTTCTTTACGAATTCAAAATAGGAAGAACAACTCCATTCTCTCACTCACTCATTCAGCTTCACGCTGTATCCCGGACATAGCAGGGTAGGCAGAGGGAACTTGGGATCCTCCTAGCTAGTTTCTGTGGAATTTGAGGCATTGTGTATTAATTAGCGGAATTTTCCGAAGATTGTGTTTAAGACGACAGATACAAAGCGTACTATTTATAACATAAAAAAGATGAATTCAATCTGAAATAATTATAATAAACATATTTATCAATTATCGAATCCTAAACTATATTGTGTACCACCACAACACGTAAGTAAGTAAGAGAAATAGATACTACAAAACAAAAAAATATATTAGTATTAAGTTTACATGCTTACACATAATTACGCCATTTAAAATCATCTGCACTTATCTTCTATAACAATAATTCAACATAATTATACAGAGAAAAAATTCTTGCATTTATATCATATCAGTGTATCGTAAAAAGTGGACTAAGTGAATCTACTATATGCATAGATCATCTAAGCCATTGTATTAAAATTGTTCTAGCCATTTTTTTTATTAAAATTATGAGAATTTTCGAAAGAGATTTATATATTTTGTTATTTAAATAGAGTCATGTACGAGTATATTTGTAATTAGTTTGATTAATTATCTGTGAATGTAACAAAATTATTTGAATTTTATCGATTCAACTTTTTTAGAGTCATTGTTTAATTATATTTTTGGTTTAAGAAAACAAAACATTTAAACTTGGCTCTTCTTACATAGCACTAAATATTTATTCCTTATAACTTGCTAAATACTATAACTATATCTTTTTTTGTTCTACTAACTACCTTTACTATAACTAATTAGGCATAGGGACCCTGGGAACCTATTAAAAGATATTCCGTTCCATTCCACATTTTTTTCGAATTAGAAGCATTGCGTGTTGAGTTGCGGAGCTCAGTGACGCGCTTTGGCTTGTTACTAGAGCAAAAAAAAATTAAATATTAAATATTTTATATCTCGAGTGAGGATCGAACCTACAACTGTCTAACAATGTCTAACAATATTTTAACTATTACGTACATTAAATATTATAAAAGTTTTATAAATGTTTATAGAACATTCTTTATACTGAGAATAGTGTCAATGAAAATCTATCTATACAAGATTATTGTTTAATCTCTCCAAGCACGCTATATACCTACTTACATTAATTTTCATTAGTTATCATTTAATAGTGCTATTTTATACACTTCATTGGTTACTATTGTTTATATGTATTGTTAATACGTATCCATTAAATGCACATAAAGTTCTATTTAAAAAAATGTTAAACTTTCAATAAATCTACATATTTATTGAAAATTTTAACAAAAGGAATACTGTAAATATTATGTATAATAACTACTAAATATTATTAGTGATTACAAAATATGTTTTTTCTGGGTAAATGATTTCAATGTAATCTTGGGCTAATTCATATGAATTCTTAAACCAACTGGTCAAGTGCGAGTTGAACTCCTCGCACTGAGAATTCCGTATAATGTTATTTCTTTCCTGTGCCAAAACGGACTATAGATATTTGAAATTAGTTTGACCTTGAAACCTCCACGTGATCTTTAGAAAAGAGGTTTGCCAGACCAGATATTGATCGTATAAGAGGACTATTTTTGTTATTTTTGATGTACGGAACCTTAAAACCCTAATAAAATCGTATTTTTTGTTACAAAACCCAATCAACAACAGTTGCAAAGTTATTTCTACGATTGTTTAATTACAGCAGAGACATTGACAAATCGTGTCTAGTACGAGTGGCAAATTGATTTGTTCTTGATGAGATATTGTAGTGTTTTTTTTGTATTTAATAAGAACAATTTAAAATTAAAAAATATCTCGCAGCAAAAAATCTCTACTTTGTTTCAGTAAACTGCTTGTAACTTTTAAACTAATGATCCAATTTCCATAAAATATATATAAAAACTACTCCGATAAAGAAGGCTTTCGATTAAAAAATCCCAGCCGGTTCATTCATACAGGAGCTACGGTTCTACAGACAGACACACAAACAGGTCACATAACACCCCGTTTTTGCCTCCAAGGTTAAAAAAATATATGTTTATAAGCATAATGGGAAGATTTAACTTTTTTCTCCAGCTTAGCCATTAACCAGAATTAAAAACCAGCATTCAATTTCATAAATTTAATTTAATCTAGTTTTATAAAAAGATAAAAAAAAAATAAAAAAAAGAGAATAATTCTACAAAACAAGGGAATTACAGCATAAGGAAAGCGGGTAAAAGTTCACAGTTCAATGGTACCAACAATTGATTGACTATTTCGGTTAAGCAACATTAACTCCGGTCAGAATTTGATGGGTGTGCAAATTGCTTTCGTGCTATGGACAACACGTTAAGCTGTGCTCCCGTTAATTCAATATTACGACAGTCACGAGTCTGTTTGGCCGTCAGACATGAATAATTTAGTTATTATGGTAAATAGTGATGCTGGTAACTTCATTTTCATTTCTCTATGGTCTAGTTTCTAATGCATTTCGCAGAATAAACACATAAAATTACTTTATTAATAAAGGTAAAATTTGATTAACGACACTGTTGTTAAATAGCGAAGATCAGCGCCACCGTTATGTGTAAATCTGTACCTATATTTATATACCTCCAATTCAAATGTCATTGAATCTATGAGCGCTGCGGATATTACAAACGTGGACAATTTACCACTTTATCATCCAATCAGTATAAGAAAATTCAACCGTAAAGGTCTCTAAAAGAAATCACTAATCAATGATAAAAACTTGAGTAGAAATGGTCCATGTTTCTTAAACTTTTATTACGATCATTTTTATATTCTCCATTGCATAATAAGAATAAATATAGAAGTATTATGTTAATGTCAAATATTGAAAATTATAAAGCAAAGAATTTTATTAATCGAGCTATAATTAGTTGCGCAGACGCATATTTCTCCAATCCGTCACCTGTTTGACCAGGTGTAGCTGTTACACAATCAATACACTTTAAT
>DWMZ01000625.1:0-20811 GCA_018249855.1 Eueides tales michaeli | reverse complement strand
TATATATATATATATATATATATATATATATATATATATATATATATATATATATATATATATATATATATATATATATATATATATATATATATATATATATATATATATATATATTATATTATACTTTTAACAAAATAGAAGATAAATTTTTCAGATACCTAAAATCGCTTACAGCGTAACGTTTATACCAAAAACTAAACTGGAAAATGTTACATTGCGCGACGACTCAATGGTCTAGGTCACGGATTTATAGCTATATAATGTATTGCATATCGATGCTAGGAAAAAGTAGCCATGAGTATAACGATAATAATATTTATTTATCATGATTAGAAATTAATATAAGTTATTAATGATAATAAATTATTTCAAGTTTATTGTCAATTTAACAACTCGAATGGTAAGTCCTAAGCTTATATGTTAACAGAGTAGAGGTTCAAATTCAAGATACAAAGGATTTCTTGTATTTATTTCTTACGTTAGTATATATATCTAAATGTTGTACCAGGTGTAAGTCATAACAAAAAAATTCTACAAAGTTAGAATTTTTTTGAATATAGACGTGTTACGTAATTTTTCTTTTATGTTTATTTATTTTTTTTGTGAAAACTTTGTAGTCTATATTTATTTATTAGTTCACAAGCTTGTCATCAACGCTGTATGTTTTCCAAATTTAAAATATATAATCTAAATAATAAGTAGGTATCAAACACTTAGCCTTGAGATAAACCATTAAGTACAAGCAACACAACCTAATCAGAAATTTTGCGAAAGAGTTGAACGCATGACCTCTCGACTAACGTCATATGGCCTTCTGAGGAACGCTGTTTTTGGAAAAACAAAATAAATTAAAAATACCTATATTTTGGATTTCATCAACACTGTGTTTTTAGTTGAACGTTACTAAACATTATATAGAAACTTGGTATTCTTGACAAGAAAATAGAATAGATTCTTAATTAAGCCGTTTAATCGAAAAGAAAATTAAAAAATGTTAACATATTTGAAGATGCTTAGTTTTACAGAAATCAAATAATGTTTTGTTTTTGAACTTACGAACGAGCATGGGGGTAGACGTAGGGTGTGACGGGTGGCCTGTGCTCATCCCATCAAAAATGAACTTTGTAGAATCCCTTTATTAGAAAATATGTCTAGATTCACATATGCATATGTTATTCCTTACGTTTTCTCACACACTGTCTCAATATTTCTCATTATCTCAATATTTCAAAATTTATTTTTTTGGGGCAGAGAGTCGGCAACGACTAATTTTAGCACCAGGCTATTTCTGCCTACCCAGCTCCGGGAAAACTGCTTATTATTTATTATCGAAAAGGATAATTCTATAAATATTTACGCTCAATTTTATAGAAATAAATAATAAGGTACGTAATTTTTTTAATATACGATGACCGTATTATGTTTTACAAAGATTCAATGATTAACGGTGGTAAGATCTCAATTTATTAATATCGCGCATAGCAGGGTAGGCGGAGGGAACTTGAAACCTAGTATTAGAACCTAGATTAAAAAGAAGAGATTAAGATATTGTTTCCATTTAGACGTTCACATTCCGCTCCATCGAATTCTTGAGGAATTGAGTATTGAGTGGAGGAGTTTAACACCACACTTTGCCTCGTTACTGAGTCGAAAAAATTAAAATATTAATTTTTAAGTTTCTTCAATAGAAATTGAACCCAGAGCCTGTAAGTAGCATTTAAGCTGCGCCTCGATAGGCTTAAAACAATAAATGTTAATTGAAATAAGTAAATTGATTCATGGGATTATTTTTATCTGTGGTTTGTAGCGAGAAGAGGATGTAATTAAAAAAATAATTTTTGATATAAATAAAAATAGAAAAAATATTTTTTGGTTTCACTTACCTGTTCAATACTTGTATTCACTTAATTCGCGCTTTTTTTATTCAAGCTTCGTTTTTATTGTTTTATAAAAACAACCAATTTTCGACAGCTTTTTTTTCCTTTTTGGGAACGATATTTTTTTAATAGAATAAATTTACTTGTATCATGGTCAACTACTTTTTACGTTAAGATTTATTTTATATTTAATACCTTAGATTACGTATATTAAAATGTAAATTTTTTAATTTCATCTTCAAAAGAGAATATGTTGAGCCTTTGTTTAACTTATACGTTTTGATCGGTAAAATTAGCTTGTTGCTGATGGAGTAATTAGAGCTGTGGTTACAGCAACCACTTTGCTATGGTCAGCCATTAAATGACGTGATAGATTATTGTTCAACTGTAGCAACTGTTATTATATTTTGCTAGCTATTACTTGCGGCTCCGCCTGGAAGAACGAATGGAAATAACTAACTACATAGCCTTTTCGGTCCCGCAGAATAGTTTTTGTCAATCCAAACCAGTAGGTTCTCAGATTAAATCACTTAGTAATTAATATAGATAATAATTTATATAGATAAAAGGTAATTTAGGAAGACGCTGTGCACTGAGGTCCGCAAGTTGTACACGCCAAATACTCTTCTCTAATATTTTGTTACTGAGATGTCTTCTGAAATATATATTTAGATTTTTTGATCTTCCCTTGTAATTGTTATTATTACATTTCACATTCATAGCGTAGTCGTTCAGTATTAGTTTTCCCCAGGACACAAGAAAATCTCAAAGAAAGTACTGAATTTTCACTCAATTTTTGTATTTTGCCCTAGGTAGCCCTTTTTTTAGTCAAGAAGTGCTTTATCTTTAAGACGCCACTAGCAGGTTCCTCCTTCTATGCCGAGTGAAAGTACTAATTATAGCCAATCGGATATTCAAGCCCACCGAATCCGCTTTCTTTTTAGTATCCATCCATCAGTCTCATTAGGTATTTAGGGAAAATATATAAAAGTATTATCTTAGCCACAAAAGCAATAGTTGAGAAAAAACAACTGCATTACTAAATCCTATATTTGATATATACAGTTTAGTAATGCAGTTCACTCGTTAACAGAATATGGAAAGCTCGATCCGTATAGATTCTTTCTAAACATCGACACTCTAGCATCACTATACAAAATAAAGAATATCAAATTAATTACATTTTTTTCAACTAGGCACTATATATATATATATATATATATATATATATATATATATATATATATATATATATATATATATATATATATATATATATATATATATATATATATATATTACTATTTCGTTTGGGGATCGAACTTACAACTATAGCGTTTACATGCTTGTGCCCATGTGCCCTGGCAGGCCTCTTAAAATATAGTGCATATTAATTTAAACACGGAGGACGTTTTTACAAAATAAATACATGTACTTTTGGACTTAGCTTAGGAGTACGAATTGAATATCATGAAATTAATATAATCAAAATAAAATATTAATTGTCAGTAAGATAATTTATCACTTTTAACCCTGAAATCACTCTCGGAGGCACCGAAGTCGCGTGACGTTCTATTGGAAGGTCGCACGCGAATCGCGCCGCGCCCACAGGTTCTTTCATATAGAATGCAATGCATATTTTGTTCCATATTGTAACTTTCTTAAAGAAAATATTTTATAAAAATATTTTTCATTTTCACGATTGTTACACATTTTAAATGAATAAATTGAATAAAATTGTTTAATTTAAAATATTTTATTATTTTTTTTTAAGTATAAAAAAATATAATTTTATTAAATTTATAATTCCATTTTAATTTTGTTTAATTTGAGTTAAAAAACCGGATATGGGCGAGTTATACTCGCCCACCGGGGATTCCGTACTAATCTCAAAAGCTTGCAAAAGTAAAATTAAACATTAATACAATTGTATTAAATACTTTTAGTCTTTACTAACTTTGAATTTCATCGAGAGAAAATTATTTTGTTTTCAACACTTTCTTTATGTTTTTAATAAATTTCGATAAGGCGGAGATTAAATCAATTTCTTTAACAGTTAATGTGGTTAGCTTCTTACGAAAATCGTTTGATGTAACGATTTGCTCTTAGGTTATTGTCAAGGCCAAGCGTATTTATATAAAATACGTTGATGTAAGTCTAATACCTAATATATTTCGTAGTTAATTTTTATTCAATTATTTCCGGACATAAATCACAATGACTACTAATAAATAAATCCCATTATGTTTTATTAATATTATTATTATTTAATTTCAAGTTTTATGGTCAATTGGGGAACACAAAATTTCATCTAATTTCGCAACGACAACCTACCAAAATTAAAAACAAGCAGTCCTTTGATTAATTCTTTTATATGACATTTTATCTATATGACCCTGCAAAGAGGTTAAAGCAAAATAGCATTTCTGCAGATAAAGATCTAAAAAAATGGTTGAATCCAGTCCATGTTTCTCATAACACATACAAGTCCGCGAGCTCTATGCTGAGTTTTGCAGTTGCGTAAGTGTGAATCTATTCGCCAAGACGAAACAAGTGAAGCACAAGGGCGGTACCTACCTTTTCTCGAAGTGTTTCGTCGTTTTTTTGAACTCTCATATATGTAGTTGGTGTCTGATGTACCAGATAGACTGACCATCTAGGGGACGAGCTTCGACAGGTGAAGACTGCCCTTCATCAGAACAAGCTGCCAGTTCCCTGCCAGCGCTGTCAGAAGACAAGCCACCCACAGTTAAGAGGCAGCCCGCACTTTTACCATAGGTGAAGTGGGTTACAGACAGGATCGGCAACATCTCAAGAAGAGCTTTTATTTAGACTATATTTAAGCCTAACAAGAAAGTGAGCCAATTCTTGAGACCAGTGAAAAGTAATTTTCCTTTACAGTGTGCAGGTGTATACAAATTTGACTGTGACTGTTGTTTATCAAATATAGGTCAAACAAAGAGAAGTATCGGTGTTAAGGTGAAGGAACATATTTCCGATGTCAAGAACGGGCTTGTATCAAAGTCAGCTGTGTGTGAGCATACAGCGAACAAGCCCAACCATTTCATCAGGTTTGATAAACCTCACATACTCGCTAGAGAGAATAGATATATCCCTAGGATGATCCGCGAGGCTATTGAAATATAAAAACATCCTAATTTCAATAGAGAAGATGGTTGGAAACTTTCTACCACCTGGGACCCACTCTTAAAAAAAATATAGTCTCAAACACACCACACCAGAGGACCAGATACAGTGAGCTCATGCTGCAAGAATCCTGGACAGTACGCAAGGCAATTAAGGAATCGTTGGCGGTAGTTTGATATAATAATTATATCAACTGTCAGACGAATGCCACCTCGGTCTACCCGTGACCACGGACTACTGTAAAGTGTTCGAAACGTCGGGTTTCCAAAAATTTGTAAAAATCAATATACGCGATTAATCCGCTTAAAAGTGTTTCATTTAAAACGGATAATTCATATTCTCAAGATATGATGTTAATAATAGACTAATTAAACATACAAAGTCTAAATTGAATAGATCAAATACTTTAAATTTTATTGATATCTAAAATTTATCGATTTTGTCACTGACACACTGATTATCATCAAGATGTTTGGCTATTTATAAGTAAATCTAAGTTTAGTATACAATTTGGTATGTAATCTAAGTTTAGTATACAATAAACAAAAAAAGTTATAAACTTATAACTTTCGCCCCCCATCCCCTAAAATGGGTGAGGAGGGGGGAAGTTAATATGAGAGTTTCAAAATGTTTGGGCACTTCCTGAAGTCTTAGAAAGCCCACTTGGTATGTAAACAAAGTTCAATATACGAAAAAATATCTTATTAATCAAATTCTTCAATACTAGCTTGATATTGAAAACTATAACTTTTTTTATTCTTAATTATAAAAAAGTTATGTGAGTATGTAAGAAAAGTCTTATAAGAATAATTTAATTTTATTGATGGGATTGGGATGTATTTCTGGCAACATCAGCAGATGTGCAAATATGTACATCCCAAAAAAGAAAAAAAAGACGCTAAAAAGACTTGTGAAAAAGATATCAGATCTTATGCAGAGCTAAGCTTCTGAATCTACACAGCCTAACTCTACCGACCCAAACTTTGCAAATTCTACATATCAGTAAAAATATACGGCTTGGCTATTTCGATACTTACTTCAGAAAGTAAATATTCACATCACCTGCACAACGGTAGCGAAACGGCGAAGCCATACATTTTTACTGACATGTAGAATTTGTGAAGTTTGGGTCGGTAGAGCTAGGCCGTGTAGACTCAGAAGCTTGGCTCTACATGAGATCTGATATCTTTTTAACGGGGCAAACCTTATGTGGTCGTCTTGACAACATTTTACATGAAATGTTTTTGGTGGGATATATATTGTTGATGTAACTTGCTTGGTCTATACCAGTTTATACAGCTTTTTCGCAAGTATCTTACACTTCTGACAGCAGCGTCACATTTTTATATATATATTTTTGTTGTGTTAAAAAAGTTGGTATTGTCACTATATACATGTATAAGTTATGTATACAAAGTTTTTGTGACTAAGCAGTAAAAAACAATAATGTGGACACAAACGGTCCTTCATGATTAAACCAAGCTATTTATTTTATCGCAAACAAAACATTAAAATGATGAGGATGCAATAATAAGTCTAAAAGATTTAATATATTTTTTGTACTGTTCATAATTTTATGTCAAAAAACTATACTTTTAAAACATTTTATTCTACTTTTTGTGATCACTTTTAAAAATGCGGAAAGTACTAGTAGTATCTCACTATATATGGTTGTGGGTTCGACTCTTACTCGAGGGAATGAACGATTTTTATTTGGTCGCGAGAGATCGCGCGGCGTTGACTTTCGTCACTCAAAACGCAATATCTTGAAAAATTGTACTGGGAGGAGGCAACGTATTGTTTTAAAACGTGGTTTTCTCTGCCTGCCATGCTGTATACATGTTGTAGTATGAAAATAAATAAAACAAACAAAATTAAATGGCTTATTCATTGATTTGAAATAAAGTTAAGCAAACTTTCAGATAACTAATTAATTTATGTTGAGGCCTGTCGTGGTTAAGTGTCAAGCATGTGACTTTAAACGCGACAGGTTGTGGGTTCGATCCCCACTCTATAAAATGAAATATTTAATATTGAAAATTTAAATATTTTTATTTCTTCGCTCTGGATATAAGGCTAAGTGCGGCGTTGAGTTCCGCCACTCAACACTTAATGTCTTAAATTCGGCGGAAAATGGGAATCGGAACGGAGTATCTTTACTAGGGTCCCAAGTTCCCTTTTCTCCTTCTTTCCATGCCATGTGCGGGATACAGCGTGAAGCTAAATTACTTTATATAATAAATAAATATTCTTACAATAACATTTCAAAAAGCTTTATTTTTATATATATCATTTCTAAGCATTCAGTTACTAAATATGATTTGAATAAGTAGAAACGTGTGGTAATTCCCTTTGAAGTATCAATTCGAAGTAAATACCGTTACGTAAGACACGATCTCCAAAGTATTTACATCCTGAATGAAGATGTGGTTATTTTAACGCTCAGTTCTTTAAATAAAAGAGAATTTACACACGTTGTTTTCCGTATGTCCGTCTGTCAAGACTAGACTATCTCGACATCACGTGAAGCAATCAAGTTTCAGCTGTCAAGCTGAAATTCAAGCACCAGTGACCCGAATCTATGGTATTTTTGAAGATCTAATAAATTAAGCTTATAAGTCAATGAAAAAATACAAGATTGATGCTTCATTTTCGCAGGATTTTGTCTGAAATACGCCGCTTAGTCAAAATCTATAGGAGAAGAAATACTTGTCGACCTATAGTAATTAAACTAGGCGCGAAGTGAGTGGTACAAATAAAGAAAAATATCTGAGAAGTGAAAATTTATTAGCTTTTCGTAGAGGTTTCCAAACTAAATATTGATATAGGTACGGAACCCTCGGTAGCCGAGTGCAACTCATACTTGATCGGTTTTGTATTTATATTCTACATTGTCACTTTACTAAAAGGATCATCGAAAGATGTTCGCTATAATGTTGAATATAAAAGAGAATATCGGCTTGTTATTAAATAGTTCCTTTAGTTTTTTAAAGTTAATATTTAAAAGTACTTGCTGCTATTTCATCCAGTATTTCAAATGTATTTTTAAATATTATAGTAAATATATATATATATATATATATATATATTTACTATATATATATATATATATATATATATATATATATAAAAAGTCAATAAGCGCACGATTTTACAAGCTTAATCTAAAGTAATAGAAATTTTCTTTTTTACTATTCTATATAACTATTATTGAAATATTAGATACTGTGAATCTGAAATCAATATGTTATAGTGCATTGCACGATTCAAATATAACGACGTTTTACGACTTTTCTGAAAAAACTATACTTAGTGGTAAGCCCGATATACTAAAACTTTTAGTGCCTTATTAGGCATGACATCACAGTGCACGTACTAACTATTTTTTATTAATAAATTGATATTTCATAAAGTCTAATTTTATTGTAAAAAGGTAGAAAAGAAAAATATGCCCGAAATCTCTTGGCAGAGGAAGAAGTAAGAACTGGTTTAGTATCCGTGGGTCGAATGATTGAGGTGACTTTGATTCAAGATAATGCATGTCACAGTGCTTCGCGGCCCAAATAAAGAATTAAAATTAATATGCTTTATGATAAGGAACCTGTTCTATTCTATAATTTTTTAATAAGACCGGCTAATAAAATAATATCTTCTTTTTCACTATAAACATCTTAGATTGTTTGGATGCCCCACGGTAGAACAAAGATGCTTGTGAGTAATTTTACCAATTTAGTGTATTTTTTCTTATATTTTAAAATAATTAATAAAATAAAATGACTTATTTTATCAGTATTACTTTAATTGTGGTTTTATAAAAACGCGGTTAACTGAAAAAAATACCTATTTGATAACATCTTTATTAACGTATTTAAATGATAATAGGTATGTTTAAGTTAATGAATGCAAAAGCAGTTTAAATAATGCCTCACACAGGTCTTTCGGGAGAATGATGTTTTTTTTTTTATTTTCTTATACACCGACAATGTAATAGCAGTTTCACGTTTTTTTTACATTTGGGGCCTGATGCAGGGGGACAAGCGAGCGAAATAAAATGTTATGGTAACGTGGCGAAGCGCGGCGTTGAGTTCCGACACTTAAAATATCTTAATGGGAACGGGGTGTCTGTACACTAGGTTCCCAGGTTCCATCTGCTATGTGCGGGGCATAGTGTGATGTTTCTCCTCTCTTCTTTTCTCTCGGTTTCTCCCCGCATAGCAGAGTAGGCAAGAGGAACTTGTGTTCAAAGATATCGCTTGTAGTTACCGTCCGTTGAGTGTTGGAATTCAATGCCATTCTTTTTCTATCGAACGTACACCTCAAATAGGAGTCGAACCCACAATCATCGTTTACAGTCTGAGTATAATAAGCCCAAGAGTGTTACATATTATATACAACTCACGTGAATTAACTTTTCGATGAGTCAAAATAAATAAAAAAAAAACATGGTTTTACGAACTAACAAACGTCAAATAATAATTTTATGATCATTAATAAATTCAAATACATCAAGCAATCCTGTTTTCCTATAGAGACCGGCTTATACTTTATGAATGTTATTATATACGAATGTATTTTTTGTAGCGACTTTTTCGTCTGCAAAAAAAATATATTAGGAAATTACGTAGATTTAACACAACAGCGTCTGCTTCATTTTGAGAAAATTAAATGGTTAATTTTGATTGTTTTTTGTTGTGGTTTAAATTTTTGTTCATTAACACATACATGTGGCGTTGGCATAGAGAAAATGATGAAAAATACGCTGTGCATTTTCGCTATCCAGAACGCTAAATTTTAACGTATTTAGCGTTCTCATCTCGTCTACGACGTTATGATATTGACAATAATTGATCTCATAATCATTATACAAATTATATGTTATTGTAAGAATAACATATTCTTATGAATTATTATTTTATAACGTACGGAGTTCTAGCTATAATTGATGTTGTATATGGTGATTTCAACCCGTTTAGAGTTCAAATGAAAATATTCTAGAAATATTCAGTCTACAGTGTACACAGAAATTTAGATGTATTTTTTTTTCTATTTAAACCCACGGCGTAAACAGAGGGCGTTACAAGTTTGACGTATCTTTGCATGTCTGTATTTGTATGTTTGTCTGTGGTATCGTAGCTTCCAAATCGATTTTGATGTAATTTATTTGCTTAAGATAGAAATTAATCAAGACTGTTCTCAGCCGTAATTAAAAAAATATGTTCTGTTACTTGAAGATAAAATGCTCTACTTCATGAAAGGATTTTTGTAACTTATATACTTATAGAGATTCTTGTGGCAATAGTTTTTCATTTGTGATGGTATGTGAATGATTCCTCAGTATAAAAAAATGTTACGATACTTGTATAAGAAAAATGTAGATAAAGATGTAATCGATAAAAGTATATATTTAAAATACTTTACTTCAGTTTTTATGTCTTTAATACTTTATAAACGAAGTAGTATTTTTTGCATTTCTAATTAATGTAGTCGTAAGCCCAGTTCGTTGATTATATAACCAAATAATTATAGGTAAAATAAACAATTTATAATTTTTATTGTAAGAAATTCACCTCCAAAGATATAAATTGCTACACTATGGGCGAGCAAAGCAAATGACGTCGCAGCTTGCGTACCTAACGAAAAATACTTTTTGCAATGTCATGGCCGTTCACTCTGATGAAATATTAAATTATATTCATTGTTGATCTTCAATTTTTTCTTCAAGTTTGCTAATAAATTATATAAAAAAACGTTTTCGATGCTGTTGAGCATCAATTAGCATTCTATTATCATAACTTTTCAATTTAAAGAATTTAAATTTGGTACCTTTCTACATTGTTTCCATTCAAGAAGCTTCTTGTTCTACAGTTTATTTATCACAGTTTATCACAGTATTATCCAAACGGAAATGACCCTAGAGAGATAGGCGTAGGGTTATATTTAAAAATTCATCAGGTCATAATAATAAATAGATAATGTAAACTGGTCCATTTAATAAATAGTGTCGACAAAACTTTACAAATTCATAAAAAAAAAACGATTTATTTTGAAGGAATGTTGTATAAAAAGCAAAATAAAATGATAGGCTCAGTTATGTAGAGTCATGAATTTTAATATCTACTATCAAATATTCAGTCCGAAACATTTTGAATAATATTCATTTTAGAAAAACAGTTAAATGCGTAGCGGCAGTGGAATTGATTTGATAATTGGATAGACTGCGTAAAATAATATTGCTTAAATTTGCATTCATTTCCATATACGAGTTCTCGTAGTTACATGTTTAGTTACATTTACATATATATAGATAGATATTTAATATATTTACTGCGGAAAAAGTAACAAGTTTTTTAGAATTTAATTTAGTTAGATAAATAATGGTAGAAAACATTGGTAGCGTCGGAATAATAGAAGGTATAAAGCTGAAAGTTATGTGAATGTAAGGTCCCATGGACCACAGAGGATATTATTGAAACGAAATGGAAATTTATGTTTATTTTTTTTCACCTATATTCCTAAGATACCATAGAACCAACGAGGAGAGATCAAATTAGTTTTCTATAAAAATCTAAGATACACAAATTCGTCATTATGTGCACATAATGCTCAAAAATTTATGCAAATAAATTACTTTAGAAATATAAGTAATAATCACGTTCTATGACCTACTATAATTTCAGTATTAAGCATTTTGGAAATGCATAGAAAGATGAAAAAAACGTGATAGGTATGTTTATTTATAAATTATTTATTAGTGATTTTGGTAATAGTAATTTAAAATGTACATGCGTCACAAGTTCTCGCACATAAATCATAAATATTTTATTTAATTAATTATAAAAACATTTGAGGTCTATAATATCACTCTCTTTTATATATATATATATATATATATATATATATATATATATATATATATATATATATATATATATATATATCTTTTATAAAAAATATGGTGCCTCAACGCGACTAATGTCAGCTGTCGCAGTTCGGCTTTGCGAGCAACTTTTCACAACTATAAATTTATGAATGCTTTCCTCTTTTATTAAAACAGTCTTTATAAATTATTCAGTTTTTCTAATTAGCAAATTTATGGTTAGTATAAAAAGTAGGCTATTTTTGACGTTTAAATCTGCTCTATTTCTTTGACATTCTATATAACGATAAAAGTACTTGAAGATAATACTCTCTTTAGATTACAAATACCATAGTTTATTTAACGCTCCTCAAGCCTTATCACTGTTAGATGTAATTGATTATTATATTATAACAGAATGTTATAATTAAAGTTAATACATACATGTTCACATGAAAAGTCGCTTATAACATACAGATATAATACAAAAATCCAATCGCATTGTCAATAAAAATAATAGTTACAATTTTTATCATCTAAATACTTAAATTGTAAGTATTCCTATATGAAATCATATTAAATTCAATTTTCTTCACAAAATAAAATTGTTCTAGATATTTTCTAAGTAAAACGAAATTAGACTTACCTATGTTTAATATTAGAAAAACACACCACAGTATGAAAATCTTCATGTTTGTACAATATTTAACTTATTTTCAATATGGAAGTGGTAAAGATCTCGCCACTACTGCCTAAGCAAACGAATTACGGCTATTTAAGAAAGGCGCGAGGCTCAGAGAACATCATTAAAAAATATATATAATATGTAAAGTTAGGAATCGTACACGTACAGTATATGAGACGTATTTATTTATTAGCACTATATACAAAAAAAATATTTAAACAATACAAAAAAAAATTATAATAATATAATAAATACATGAATGTAACAAAAACAATATTTATATAACAACTATGACAGAAAAAAATAATTCAAATAAAAAAAAAAAAACAAAATAATTATATAATTATGTATATAATCAGGTAAATACAGTTGGTACGATAAAGAGACTGAGCGAGGAAATTACGATAGCTAGATAACGCTTCATTACACAGACTAAGTATATAGAAGTGATTAGTGTTATGAGTACTATGAAATAATGATCTACGTAATAATGATGTTGTGTATTAATCTACTAATTAATTAGTCGGAATAATCTAATTTAGATATAGACAAAAGAAAAATAAAATTATGTCTATTATGTCTATGTATAGGTTCGATTTCTAGTAACGAAGCAAAAGCGCAAAGTTGAATTTCACTACTTAATACTTAATACATCTCAATCTGACGGAAAATGGGGAACGTAAGTGTTTTAATGGGAACTGGAACTGAAACTGTAAACATTAGCTGCTCAGGTTCCCTCTGTCTTCCGTCATATGTGCGGAATAAAGCAAAAACAAAATTTAATGTTCTAACATTGTATATACTATGCTTTACAGGTTTATTATATCTAATCCGAAGAATCTAGAAAGTTGATATAAATAATTTGAAATCAGCAGGAACTAATCTAGGGATGGGTCTCCTTCTATTTCCTTTTCCTTTTATTTCTAGTATTTGAATATAACTGAAATTTATGACATAAAAACTTCACTTTTATTCAAATACAAAAGGTGTTTGTTTGAGTGCATTAATCCCTAGAATAAATAGTTGAATTCGAAATATTCTTTTGAGAATTAATCATATATATTACGATATATTATAGTAAATTATGTATAGTGTGTATATAATATTTGACATAAAACTAAAATAAACTTTGGTTGATGATATCATGATTTTTATTTACGAGCTATTGTGCACGTCAGACTGATCGTCCATGCCTTTCTTGTTCCCATGAACTTCTGAATTAATTAATTTATCAGTTGGGTTTTTTAATAAAACAAAAACTTGTTTAAAATACGTTCGCAAGGGCTAGGAGTGTTCTCATCAATATCAATTGGATGTTACCGTGTTTGAAGGTCTAAAATTGTCAGCATTTCCTGTGTTTGAATACTCTTCCGTGTCAATGTTCAAGTCGTTGATGGTAGGCGACAACGATGTTTGTGGTACAGTTACACTTTGATTTGTATTGGTTTCTGTCTCGTGTTCTACTATATAAGCCACGGAACCTTTCTTTTCCTGGTGAATGAACCTTTTGCTGATAGCGTCTTGTCTTGTAAGTCCCTAAGATTCGTTGATGGTCAAGGTTTGTGAGCTACCTTCTATTTTTTTATAACATTTTCCTTCTCTGCTTGCATATGGAGGATGTGGACGCATTTGTTTATTGCAAGCATTTAAGTTGAGCGCATTATGTCGCGTCCAGTGGACATTCGTGGGTTATCGCTAGCTTTTGCTAGTCACAAGCCAATTGAGCTGAGAGTGAGATTGAGAATTGAGCCAATAAGTAAGCCAGCTTTTTAAAGAGGTTTAATCTGTTGAAAAAGAGTAGTTAGTTCATGTTCCGGATTAGTATGTCGTTTCATAATATGATCATCAGTAAGATCACACCAAAATGATCTATTCAAATTTCGTCTACGATTAGTCTTGTGGGTCCTTCTGTACACAGTTTACCATGATAGTGACGATCGTGTAACTAAAAGTCTTACTCCTGAGGTCCTCGAATATCTCATTAGCTGTAGGTGATATCATATGCACCATCGAGAGTGCAACTGTTGATTACCCAGGTAGATATACCGCAGCCGGGAATGCCAATCACACATTGTATGTTAGGTGGCAATCGATGCTCCCAGATATATCTTGAATGTTGAAGTTTTGAATGGTTTGCGAAACTTTAATACTCTTCTAATGCTATGTCTGTACTGAAGATATGCACCTGGGACTTTTCTTTCTATTGATTTATCGTCCTTGTATACAAAGCTATCTTTCCTACTGTTAGCGTCTACTTGAGAGTACGTAGGTTCCCACCACCACCTACACAGGGGATCCCTTTTCAAATTGTCATTGTCGTATATGGTAATTTTTTCTTATTAGTGTAACACTCTTACTAAACTTCTTTGCCAAAAAAATATCTAGCTATCTTCTGGCATATGCCAAGGGTAACTTTAAGTATATATTTCTTACTATTGCTGTGTTCTCTAGGAAAGTGTGTATATGTATATATCTGTCATTATTTTTGGATGACCCTCGACTTTGGGTGAGTGTGAAATGAGTTAGTTATCCTTCTTGATGTTCACAGTCATTACAAATTGTGAAAACTATTCTTACATGTGTAAACACTTAGTGTACTAAAGATACATTAAATTATTTATGTATAAAAAATAATATTATTTTTACATTTATATGTGTAATTTTAAAAGTATTTAATATCATAATGTGATTGCGTAACTAAGAACAAATATCATTTCCAGTATAAGAACACGTTTCGAATAACAAATAGTACTCAATTAATAGTATAATTTATTATTGACACTATAATAATATGTTTCTTGAAGACAATGTTACATTTATGAGTGTTAAATTACGCAATATGTGTGAGTAATAAATCAGTAAAAAAAATTGCAGTAAGCAAGTAAAAGTAAGCAGTAATAGTTAAAACCTTTACCTTACAAAGTGTAAAGTTGCCATTTTGTCACATTCATGTCTGTATCAAGGGCACAGACTTTCTTTTAATTTAAAACCTTTTTGTGTATTTTCAATTTTACGTTAATAAATTAAAAAGAAAATTTCAAATATATATTTATATTTTTATATCGATTATATGTTAACATTAATTATAGAAAGCCAATTTATGTACATGAATTATCGTGACTACACTACAATATGATATAAGCTTTTGTCTGTGACTTTACCCGCATGATCACTTGGAAATAACGAAAATTTGTGTCCGCGATTTGTTACATTAAAACTAATGAGAATGCAGCTTATGTCCATCGTCGATGAATTGACCACTTGTCTAAAAAAATGTAAATCCTTAGTTCCTTACAGGAGCTCGTTCAACTAAACAAATTCTTAACTTAACTTTACAGTTAAGAACATTCTGCTTATAAAAAGTCCATAGTTACAATATTTAATATCCCTAAATGCGTAAAGTTCTTACATACAGATTTTTAAATAGATAGATAGGCATTTTTAGCTAATTTTCTCTCAACAACAGCAAAATGGACAAAACATAAATAAAATAAGACCACTGCTAGTCTGAACGTACATTATTAAAATCGAATGGAGCTGGTTTAATTGTGTTAGACATTTGAAAAAATGTGTTATCAGTGTTCTTGATAATAGCGTCACATAGAAATAGTTAATAAATTAGAGAGACAACTGTGATAAGGCAAAGTCGGTCAAGTCCGCAACTTATACTTTGTCGTAATTTATTCACCATCTCTAATTATTTACACTTAGAAGTGCTATTGAAAATGTTTGAAAAAATCTGCTGGAAAACCAGATTTTTGACAAATAGATCTAATTATGTTTTACTTTAATTTTGTCTTGGTAGTATAGTAAGTTGTCTTTTTAAGGTGTCTTATGGGTCTGAAAAAGAAGAGGTAGCATTAAAAATATAATTCGGAATACTATATATTTCTCGTCTAATGCTCCACATAGGCCTCTGTGTTTGCCGAGAAAGCGTTTACCTCAACGATCATAAATTTTGCGATAAATGTGACCACGCCACTTTCTCCTTCGGCTTTATAATAGTTTTGGTTATATAGATAAATATCTTTGATAGGCCAAAGCTATAGAAGGAGCTAAGGAGCTAGAATTTATGTTTTTGATTTCTCGTTTTATTTTATCTGGATGTGAATATAACATTTTTCTCCAGTAGAAATCCAACCCATAACTATTACGTATCACACAGTTCAATGGCAAACTGTAGAAGTTAAGGAAGCATTTGAAATCACAGATCAACATTATAATATCTTTAGCCTTGCTCCAGTAACGATAAGGTATTGAGTGTCAGTACTCATCAAGTACTACATATATTGCACGAGTGATTTTGCTGTAGGTTATAACTACACGGTTCGTCTTGACTTGTTATCACTCACAAGTATACATGACGCATATAATACGCAAATATATATATATATATATATATATATATATATATATATATATATATATATATATATATATATATATATATATATATATATATTTGTCTATATATATATATAAAAAAAAAAAAAAAACACTGTGAAATATAAAAAACACTGTGAAATATTACCGTCACATTTACAATCGCACGCTTATACCACAACGCTATGACGGTTTCTAGTAAGACTTCCAGTAGTTCCACTCATACACATAAGCAAAGTAGTCTCAGTCTATATTTATAAAATATTTAGGTATATGCAATTAGGTTAATATGTTTTAGATTAGGGCTGATACGAACATTGTTTAATTGTGTTTTTATTTAAGTCATTAACATAATTATATTTAAATATCTTTCTTTAAATTAATTACAACCTAAAAGTATTATCGAATATTTGTCCTATTAATTAAGTTGAGGTAGCTTGCTTTGTGTAGCATTCTAACATAAGCAAATATTATTAAGTACTAAGTTAAGGGGGAACGGAGGGAAGCGACTTAACACTAGGTTCCGATATTTCCTATGCCTACGATGTATCTAAAGACAAGAAGCTGCTAAAAAAACTAAGTTTAAAATTCCCATTTTTTCAAATCACTAGAATACGTTCTTCTGTTTTTACTTGGTACTGATAAAATTATGTTTGGAGCCCGTGCAACTCGTATTGAAAGAGATAAAATTGAATCACTATTCGAGAACATGTACAGACAACATGAACCTAATGGAAGACACGTCACTCTCTTACTGGCCATACTGAGATGCACTCACGCCAATATATGTCACGAATGAGTCCCTTTTCATACCAATAATATAAAATGAAAGTATTTACTATACAATTTCTATTTTCTCTGTAATTATTATTTATTCAATTAGTGGACTGGAGCAACGTTATAATTAATATAGAGCCAGACTAAAGGGAAAGGAAATTGTGTAGTTCCTTGTTATCCTAATGACATCATGCGATAGAACAAACAATAGACTTAAACTTATAACATTGTACAATGTGAGCTGTAGTGCTAATGAAATATACAATATTAATTATATAAAAACCAAGTCTTACGTGGCACCAGCGGGCAGCTGTAATAGCAACAGATTGGAGGTGTTCAATCATCACTTGAGGAAATATTAGAAATTTTGTCATCTACTTGAACTGGTAACAAGAATGAGTGTGTCGTTGAGTTTCGCCATTGCACTCTATCCCAAATTTAGTGAAAATTGAGAAACTGATATGTCTTAATGGAACTTGGGAACACAAGTTCCCAAGTTCCCTCTGACTACCCTGCCATAAACGGATACAGTGTGAAGCTGAACAATATTACCCATGAGATGCATTTACGCATAATGCGTATGAACGTAGGTTTATTAAGTATACAATTTTATAATATTGTACGAGTGTGAAGATTTGCATATTACAAGCATTCATTTGCACTTTGCACATTTTCATTTACATTTAATGGTTTTAACATATAAAAGTCACATATATTTATAAGAGTTATATAACGTGATTTACGGTCCCAACATTTGACTTAAATTACACACACACACACACACTACTTAGTATTTGATATTACATTTCAGTTGATTGAAAAACTGATTGTATGAATGCTTCAATCTTACTAGCTCAAAATAATATTAATATTACAAAGAATATAAATAATAAAATAATATTAAAAAAGCTATTATCTGATTTACATAAAATGAGCAGATGTAATCGAATTTTCTCAAAGGGAATCCATCCATCCATTTTTAGAATGATCTTACATTTTATCCCATTTAAAAGAGATTTTCCGGTTTTCATTTTCGTCTAAATGGACCGTACTAGTAATATATTCCTGACGTCTGTACTTGGTCCGTTTTCCAAGAAATTTACTTAAAATGAAAAATTTCACTTTGTGTACGTATTTTTGTTATAAAACGCTGGGACGGGAGTACGTTTCGCATGTTCAAAGTATAATTGAATAAATCTTTGAATGTGTTCGCAATACAAAAATTATTGAGCTCGAGATCAGAATATTCTGGAACGAGACCATGGAAATAGAGTGTCTTATCGGTTAATTGCTTTTGATTATAAGTGATTTGATTTTTCATATTTTACCAGTCACATTGTCACATAAAGTTCATTTTATTGACACCTGCTTTAATATCACCAATAAAAACATTTATAAAAGTATTTTTTCTGTACATTTTATTATTGAAACAATTTATGAAAAATTCTTCCTACTAGTGCGAAAACGTTATAAGTAGTAGCTAAGCATTATTGCTGCAAATAACGTTCAACTTTAACACATTTCAATATAGAAGTCTACCTTTTAAAAGCTGAAAGCTGCTAAATTTGCGAGAGGAGAAAAATTGCAATATTCCATTCCTTCCATATGTTATTGGCGAGACCTTACGAGTGCGTTCCTTTAATACGGCTCGCTATTCAATAACTCTAATACGAAGTGATTTTATTATTGCTATAACTGAACGTCTACTAAGAAGAAATAAGTCAAGTAAATAATGTTATGGTGTACAATTATTACTTTTCATTTCTATACCTCAAAAGAAAAGCGCAACCTTAATAATGTCATTATATATACTATAATTCTATTGTCTCTTTCTTTGTTTCACTTTTATTCAGAGATAATAAATTTGTTTACGGCGATTGATGAAACCCAAGCTGTTATTTAAAAAAAATCTGAAGCCGCTATTTGGACGTAATTCCAGCCGTCTGATATACTTACAAATACACGTGTTCACATGCAAAATACAAAATAGAACTTATACGAGACAAATAATACAAAAGTTACAGATAAATGTTTTCTTATATAACGCAAACGACACTATAAAGTTTGCTCGTTATTTTATAGATACTTGAATAAAAAACCCAGCAAGTTATAATGATTTATTAGAAAAAGCGCAATATTTCTTGACAATTTTAAAAGCAATTGCTTCTTATTGCGCGCTTCTGCGTTTTATCTGCTTAATACACTTTTTAATTTCTTGTTTACGTAAAATATAGATTTTAAATGTTACATAATTGTCACTCTTAATAGCCATGTTAGATATATGTCGAGCTAAATTATATTTTCAGAAATTCATTCACCATAACAAGTGGTGTGGTTTTTTGAATTTTAAATTTCGCTTGCTTGTTAGTTGACAACAACGGTAAATTCCAATTTTAATATCATGTGACAATTTGGGGTTCGATCCTCAATTTTGTCTTATTTTCTGTTGGAACAAAAGGTGGAGTACCCCCATATAACAAAGTGTTTATAATGGGCAGTAGAGGGCCAGGGCAGTGATGAAGCATTATGTTAAATTTAAATGAAAAAGTAAAAATAATAATAAAAAAACATGATTACCACAGCGAGGTACTTAAATTATTCCCTCGATTTGATATCTTTCGCACATCTGTCTCGTTTAGAGGTAAACGTTGTGCAAAAAAAAATATACATGAAATTATAAACTTCACTAAATTAACGTAATGGCGTTGCACAGAATAACTTATAGTCACCATATTAATTTATAAATGACAGAAATATTGCACCGATAATACTTTTAGATCGTAATTAATGAAAAAAACTATTTAACAGGAACATAAGTACATTCCGATTTCCTCTTCCTCAGATTTCCCCGATTAAATTCTAAATGCTAACCGATATCAATTTCACGATGTATAAATTAATTCAGCCGCTAATATAACGGACATAGTCCTAAACATCATCGTGTAATGTTTAGATTTAAAAGAAAATATATATATATATATATATAAATATATATATATATATATATATATATATATATATATATATATATATATATATATATATATATATATATATATATATATATATATATATATATAAAA